>JASGCC010001335.1:0-38853 GCA_030067915.1 Hydractinia echinata | reverse complement strand
CACGGGGTTTCGGGAAATCGCGGGTTTCGCGGTTGCCGGGATTAAACTGGCTTTCCAGTCCGGCGTCGCAATCAAATAAAAATATTTTTGAAAATACAAGTCTATGTGGTTTAGTGGTTGAAGAAAATATTTTTATAAATCGTTGCGGAAATGATTTTTACTCCCTGCTTATTTCTTTGTATACATTCGACTATACGGGGATTTACGGGAAATGCGGGTTTTCGGTTGCCGCGATTAAACTGCTTTCATTCGGCGTCTCATCAAAAATGAAAATATTTTTGAAAACTACAAGTCTCATGGGTTTAGTGTGAAAAAATATTTAAAAATCGTTCGGGAGAAAGTTTACTACCGCTTACTTATTTTGTATACACTCGCTACACGGGGTTTACGGGAAATCGCGGGTTTTCGGTTGCCGGCGATTAAATGGCTTTCTCCGGCGTCCTCAAATTGAAAATATTTTTGAAAATCTACAAGTCTCATGGTTTTTATGTGGGTGAAAAAGATAATTTTAAAAAATCTTCGGGAAATGAGTTTACTCCCTGCTTACTTTCTTTGTATACATTCGACTATATCGGATGGTTACGGGAAATTCGCGGTTTCGGTTCGGCGCGTTAAACTGCTTTCTTCGCGTCCATCAAAATTGAAAAATTTTGGAAACTACAAGTCTCATGGTTTTAGTGGTGAAAAAATAATTCTTAAAATCGTTCGGGAAATGGTTTACTCCCTGTACTTTCTTTGTATACATTCGACATATACGGGATTTACGGGAAATCGCGGGATTTTTCGGTTTTGCCGGCGATTAAGCTGCTTTCATTCAGTGTTCATGTCCGTATAGTCGAATGTATACAAAGAAAGTAAGCAGGGAGTAAACTCATTTCCCGAACGATTTTAAAATTATTTTTTCACCACTAAAACCATGAGACTTGTAGTTTTCAAAAATATTTTCATTTTGATGAGACGCCGAATGAAAGCAGTTTAATCGCCGGCAACCGAAACCCGCGATTTCCCGTAAATCCCGTATAGTCGAATGTATACAAAGAAAGTAAGCAGGGAGTAAACTCATTTCCCGAACGATTTTTAAAATTATTTTTCACCACTAAAACCCATGAGACTTGTAGTTTTCAAAAATATTTTCATTTTGAGACGCCGAATGAAAGCAGTTTAATCGCCGGCAACCGAAAACCCGCGATTTCCCGTAAATCCCGTATAGTCGAATGTATACAAAGAAAGTAAGCAGGGAGTAAACTCATTTCCCGAACGATTTTTAAAATTATTTTTTCACCACTAAAACCCATGAGACTTGTAGTTTTCAAAAATATTTTCATTTTGATGAGCCGAATGAAAGCAGTTTAATCGCCGGCAACCGAAAACCCGCGATTTCCCGTAAATCCCGTATAGTCGAATGTATACAAAGAAAGTAAGCAGGAGTAAACTCATTTCCCGAACGATTTTTAAAATTATTTTTTCACCACTAAAACCCATGAGACTTGTAGTTTTCAAAAATATTTTCATTTTGATGAGACGCCGAATGAAAGCAGTTTAATCGCCGGCAACCGAAAACCCGCGATTTCCCGTAAATCCCGTATAGTCGAATGTATACAAAGAAAGTAAGCAGGGAGTAAACTCATTTCCCGAACGATTTTTAAAATTATTTTTTCACCACTAAAACCCATGAGACTTGTAGTTTTCAAAAATATTTTCATTTTTGATGAGACGCCGAATGAAAGCAGTTTAATCGCCGGCAACCGAAAACCCGCGATTTCCCGTAAATCCCGTATAGTCGAATGTATACAAAGAAAGTAAGCAGGGAGTAAACTCATTTCCCGAACGATTTTTAAAATTATTTTTCACCACTAAAACCCATGAGACTTGTAGTTTTCAAAAATATTTTCATTTTTGATGAGACGCCGAATGAAAGCAGTTTAATCGCCGGCAACCGAAAACCCGCGATTTCCGTAAATCCCGTATAGTCGAATGTATACAAGAAAGTAAGCAGGGAGTAAACTCATTTCCCGAACGATTTTTAAAATTATTTTTTCACCACTAAAACCCATGAGACTTGTAGTTTTCAAAAATATTTTCATTTTGATGAGACGCCGAATGAAAGCAGTTTAATCGCCGGCAACCGAAAACCCGCGATTTCCCGTAAATCCCGTATAGTCGAATGTATACAAAGAAAGTAAGCAGGGAGTAAACTCATTTCCCGAACGATTTTTAAAATTATTTTTTCACCACTAAAACCCATGAGACTTGTAGTTTTCAAAAATATTTTCATTTTGATGAGACGCCGAATGAAAGCAGTTTAATCCGGCAACCGAAAACCCGCGATTTCCCGTAAATATCCGTATAGTCGAATGTATACAAAGAAAGTAAGCAGGGAGTAAACTCATTTCCCGAACGATTTTTAAAATTATTTTTTCACCACTAAAACCATGAGACTTGTAGTTTTCAAAAAATTTTCATTTTGATGAGACGCCGAATGAAAGCAGTTTAATCGCCGGCAACCGAAAACCCGCGATTTCCCGTAAATCCCGGACTCCCGTATAGTCGAATGTATACAAAGAAAGTAAGCAGGGAGTAAACTCATTTCCCGAACGATTTTTAAAATTATTTTTTCACCACTAAAACCCATGAGACTTGTAGTTTTCAAAATATTTTCATTTTGATGAGACGCCGAATGAAAGCAGTTTAATCGCCGGCAACCGAAAACCCGCGATTTCCCGTAAATCCCGGATCCCGTATAGTCGAATGTATACAAAGAAAGTAAGGGAGTAAACTCATTTCCCGAACGATTTTTAAAATTATTTTTTCACCACTAAAACCCATGAGACTTGTAGTTTTCAAAAATATTTTCATTTTGATGAGACGCCGAATGAAAGCAGTTTAATCGCCGGCAACCGAAAACCCGCGATTTCCCGTAAATCCCGTATAGTCGAATGTATACAAAGAAAGTAAGCAGGGAGTAAACTCATTTCCCGAACGATTTTTAAAATTATTTTTTCACCACTAAAACCCATGAGACTTGTAGTTTTCAAAAATATTTTCATTTTGATGAGACGCCGAATGAAAGCAGTTTAATCGCCGGCAACCGAAAACCCGCAATTTCCCGTAAATCCCCTATATTCGAATGTATACAAAGAAAGTAAGCAGGGAGTAAACTGATTTCCCGAACGATTTTTAAAATTATTTTTTCACCACTAATACGCATGAGACTTGTAGTTTTCAAAATATTTTCATTTCTGATGAGACGGCCGAATGAAAGCAGTTTAATCGCCGGCAACCGAAAACCCGCGATTTCCCGTAAATCCCGGACTCGGCCCGTATAGTCGAATGTATACAAAGAAAGTAAGCAGGGAGTAAACTCATTTCCCGAACGATTTTTAAAATTATTTTTTCACCACTAAACCCATGAGACTTGTAGTTTTCAAAAATATTTTCATTCTGATGAGACGCCGAATGAAAGCAGTTTTAATCGCCGGCAACCGAAAACCCGCGATTTCCCGTAAATCCGACTCGCCCGTATAGTCGAATGTATACAAAGAAAGTAAG
This sequence comes from Hydractinia echinata, assembly GCA_030067915.1. Classification (NCBI taxonomy): domain Eukaryota; kingdom Metazoa; phylum Cnidaria; class Hydrozoa; order Anthoathecata; family Hydractiniidae; genus Hydractinia; species Hydractinia echinata. The sequence continues at coordinate 35,304 of JASGCC010001335.1, read as the reverse complement.
GAGGGAGTAAACTCATTTCCCGAACGATTTTTGAAATTATTTTTTCACCACTAAAACCCATGAGACTTGGTAGTTTTCAAAAATATTTTCATTTTTGATGAGACCCGAATGAAAGCAGTTTAATCGCCGGCAACCGAAATCCCGCGATTTCCCGTAAATCCCCGTATAGTCGAATGTATACAAAGAAAGTAAGCAGGGAGTAAACTCATTTCCCGAACGATTTTTAAATTATTTTTTCACCACTAAAACCCATGAGACTTGTAGTTTTCAAAATATTTTCATTTTGATGCGACGCCGAACGAAAGCAGTTTAATCGCCGGCAACCGAAAACCCGCGATTTCCCGTAAACCCCGTATAGTCGAATGTATACAAAGAAAGTAAGCAGGGAGTAAACTCATTTCCCGAACGATTTTTAAAATTATTTTTTCACCACTAAAACCCATGAGACTTGTAGTTTTCAAAATATTTTCAATTTTGATGCGACGGCCGAACGAAAGCAGTTTAATCGCCGGCAACCGAAAACCCGCGATTTCCCGTAAACCCCGTATAGTCGAATGTATACAAAGAAAGTAAGCAGGGAGTAAACTCATTTCCGAACGATTTTTAAATTATTTTTTCACCACTAAAACCCATGAGACTTGTAGTTTTTCAAAAATATTTTCATTTTTGATGCGACGCCGAACGAAAGCAGTTTAATCGCCGGCAACCGAAAACCCGCAATTTCCCGTAAATCCCGTATATTCGAATGTATACAAAGGAAAGTAAGCAGGGAGTAAACTGATTTCCGAACGATTTTTAAAATTATTTTTTCACCACTAATACCATGAGACTTGTAGTTTTCAAAATATTTTCATTTCTGATGAGACGCGAATGAAAGCAGTTTAATCGCCGGCAACCGAAAACCCGCGATTTCCGTAATCCGGACTCGGCCCGTATAGTCGAATGTATACAAAGAAAGTAAGCAGGGAGTAAACTCATTTTCCCGAACGATTTTTAAAATTATTTTTCACCACTAAAACCCATGAGACTTGTAGTTTTCAAAAATATTTCATTTCTGATGAGACGCCGAATGAAAGCAGTTTAATCGCCGGCAACCGAGAAACCGCGATTTCCCGTAAATCCCGGACTCGGCCGTATAGTCGAATGTATTACAAAGAAAGTAAGGAGGGAGTAAACTCATTTCCGAACGATTTTTAAATTATTTTTTCACCACTAAAACCCATGAGACTTGTAGTTTCAAAAATATTTTCATTTTTGATGAGACGCCGAATGAAAAGCAGTTTAATCGCCGGCAACCGAAATCCCGCGATTTTCCCGTAAATCCCGTATAGTCGAATGTATACAAAGAAAGTAAGCAGGGAGTAAACTCATTTCCCGAACGATTTTTAAAATTATTTTTTCACCACTAAAACCCATGAGACTTGTAGTTTTCAAAAAATATTTTCAATTTTGATGCGACGCCGAACGAAAGCAGTTTAATCGCCGGCAACCGAAAACCCGCGATTTCCCGTAAACCCCGTATAGTCGAATGTATACAAAGAAAGTAAGCAGGGAGTAAACTCATTTCCCGAACGATTTTTAAAATTATTTTTTCACCACTAAAACCCATGAGACTTGTAGTTTTCAAAAATATTTTCAATTTTGATGAGACGCCGAACGAAAGCAGTTTAATCGCCGGCAACGAAAACCGCGATTTCCCGTAAACCCGTTGTAGTCGAATGTATACAAAGAAAGTAGCAGGAGTAAACTCATTTCCCGAACGATTTTTTAAAATTATTTTTTCACCACTAAAACCCATGAGACTTGTAGTTTTCAAAAATATTTTCATTTTTGATGAGACGCCGAATGAAAGCAGTTTAATCGCCGGCAACCGAAAACCCGCGATTCCCGTAAATCCCCCCCGTATAGTCGAATGTATACAAAGAAAGTAAGCAGGGAGTAAACTCATTTCCGAACGATTTTTAAAATTATTTTTTCACCACTAAAACCCATGAGACTTGTAGTTTTTCAAAAATATTTTCAATTTTGATGCGACGCCGAACGAAAGCAGTTTAATCGCCGGCAACCGAAACCCGCGATTTTCCCGTAAATCCCGTATAGTCGAATGTTATACAAAGAAAGTAAGCAGGGAGTAAACTCATTTCCCGAACGATTTTTTAAAATTATTTTTTCACCACTAAAACCCATGAGACTTGTAGTTTTCAAAATATTTTCATTTCTGATGAGACGCCGAATGAAAGCAGTTTAATCGCCGGCAACCGAAAACCCGCGATTTCCCGTAAATCCCGGACTCGGCCCGTATAGTCGAATGTATACAAAGAAAGTAAGCAGGGAGTAAACTCATTTCCCGAACGATTTTTTAAAATTATTTTTTCACCACTAAAACCCATGAGACTTGTAGTTTTCAAAAATATTTTCATTTTTGATGAGACGCCGAATGAAAGCAGTTTAATCGCCGGCAACCGAAAACCCGCGATTTCCCGTAAATCCCGGACTCGCCCGTATAGTCGAATGTATACAAAGAAAGTAAGCAGGGAGTAAACTCATTTCCCGAACGATTTTTAAAATTATTTTTTTCACCACTAAAACCCATGAGACTTGTAGTTTTCAAAAATATTTTCAATTTTGATGGACGCCGAACGAAAGCAGTTTAATCGCCGGCAACCGAAAACCCGCGATTTCCCGTAAATCCCGTATAGTCGAATGTATACAAAGAAAGTAAGCAGGGAGTAAACTGATTTCCGAACGATTTTTTAAAATTATTTTTTCACCACTAATACCCATGAGACTTGTAGTTTTCAAAAATATTTTCATTTCTGATGAGACGCCGAATGAAAGCAGTTTAATCGCCGGCACCGAAAACCCGCGATTCCCGTAAATCCCGACTCGGCCCGTATAGTCGAATGTATACAAAGAAAGTAAGCAGGGAGTAAACTCATTTCCCGAACGATTTTTAAAATTATTTTTCACCACTAAAACCCATGAGACTTGTAGTTTTCAAAATTATTTTCATTTTTGATGAGACGCCGAATGAAAGCGGTTTAATCGCCGGCAACCGAAAACCGCGATTTCCCGTAAACCCGTGTAGTCGAATGTATACAAAGAAAGTAAGCAGGGAGTAAACTCATTTCCCGAACGATTTTTAAAATTATTTTTTCACCACTAAAACCCATGAGACTTGTAGTTTTCAAAAATATTTTCATTTTGATGAGACGCCGAATGAAAGCAGTTTAATCGCCGGCAACCGAAAACCCGCGATTTCCCGTAAATCCCGTATAGCCGAATGTATACAAAGAAAGTAAGCAGGGAGTAAACTCATTTCCCGAACGATTTTTAAAATTATTTTTTCACCACTAAAACCCATGAGACTTGTAGTTTTCAAAAATATTTTCAATTTTGATGCGACGCCGAACGAAAGCAGTTTAATCGCCGGCAACCGAAAACCCGCGATTTCCCGTAAATCCCGTATAGTCGAATGTTACAAAGAAAGTAAGCAGGGAGTAAACTCATTTCCCGAACGATTTTTAAAATTATTTTTTCACCACTAAAACCCATGAGACTTTGTAGTTTTCAAAAATATTTTCATTTCTGATGAGACGCCGAATGAAAGCAGTTTAATCGCCGGCAACCGAAAACCCGCGATTTCCCGTAAATCCCGGACTCGGCCCGTATAGTCGAATGTATACAAAGAAAGTAAGCAGGGAGTAAACTCATTTCCCGAACGATTTTTAAAATTATTTTTTCACCACTAAAACCCATGAGACTTGTAGTTTTCAAAAATATTTTCATTTTTGATGAGACGCCGAATGAAAGCAGTTTAATCGTCCGGCAACCGAAAACCCGCGATTTCCCGTAAATCCCGGACTCGGCCCGTATAGTCGAATGTATACAAAGAAAGTAAGCAGGGAGTAAACTCATTTCCCAAACGATTTTTAAAATTATTTTTTCACCACTAAAACCCATGAGACTTGTAGTTTTCAAAAATATTTTCAATTTTGATGCGACGCCAGAACGAAAGCAGTTTAATCGCCGGCAACCGAAAACCCGCGATTTCCCGTAAATCCCGTATAGTCGAATGTATACAAAGAAAGTAAGCAGGGAGTAAACTGATTTCCCGAACGATTTTTAAAATTATTTTTTCACCACTAATACCCATGAGACTTGTAGTTTTCAAAAATATTTTCATTTCTGATGAGACGCCGAATGAAAGCAGTTTAATCGCCGGCACCCGAAAACCCGCGATTTCCCGTAAATCCCGGACTCGGCCCGTATAGTCGAATGTATACAAAGAAAGTAAGCAGGGAGTAAACTCATTTCCCGAACGATTTTTAAAATTATTTTTTCACCACTAAAACCCATGAGACTTGTAGTTTTCAAAAATATTTTCATTTCTGATGAGACGCCGAATGAAAGCAGTTTAATCGCCGGCAACCGAAAACCCGCGATTTCCCGTAAATCCGGACTCGGCCCGTATAGTCGAATGTATACAAAGAAAGTAAGGAGGGAGTAAACTCATTTCCCGAACGATTTTTAAAATTATTTTTTCACCACTAAAACCCATGAGACTTGTAGTTTTCCAAAAATATTTTCATTTCTGATGAGACGCCGAATGAAAGCAGTTTAATCGCCGGCAACCGAAAACCCGCGATTTCCCGTAAATCCCGGACTCGGCCGTATAGTCGAATGTATACAAAGAAAGTAAGGAGGGAGTAAACTCATTTCCCGAACGATTTTTAAAATTATTTTTTCACCACTAAAACCCATGAGACTTTTAGTTTTAAAAATATTTTCATTTTGATGCGACGCCGAACGAAAGCAGTTTAATCGCCGGCAACCGAAAACCCGCGATTTCCCGTAAATCCCGACTCGGCCCGTATAGTCGAATGTATACAAAGAAAGTAAGCAGGGAGTAAACTCATTTCCCGAACGATTTTTAAAATTATTTTTCACCACTAAAACCCATGAGACTTGTAGTTTTCAAAAATATTTTTCCTTTCTGATGAGACGCCGAATGAAAGCAGTTTAATCGCCGGCAACCGAAAACCCGCGATTTCCCGTAAATCCCAGTCTCGGCCCGTATAGTCGAATGTATACAAAGAAAGTAAGCAGGGAGTAAACTCATTTCCCGAACGATTTTTAAAATTATTTTTCACCACTAAAACCCATGAGACTTGTAGTTTTCAAAAATATTTTCATCTCTGATGAGGACGCCGAATGAAAGCAGTTTAATCGCCGGCAACCGAAAACCCGCGATTTCCCGTAAATCCCGGACTCGGCCGTATAGTCGAATGTATACAAAGAAAGTAAGGAGGGAGTAAACTCATTTCCCGAACGATTTTTAACATTTTTTTTCACCACTAAACCCCATGAGACTTTAGTTTTTAAAAATATTTTCAATTCTGATGCGACGCCGAACGAAAGCAAGTTTAATCGCCGGCAACCGAAAACCCGCGATTTCCCGTAAATCCCGTATAGTCGAATGTATACAAAGAAAGTAAGCAGGGAGTAAACTCATTTCCCGAACGATTTTTAAAATTATTTTTCACCACTAAAACCCATGAGACTTGTAGTTTTTCAAAAATATTTTCATTTTTGATGAGACGCCGAATGAAAGCAGTTAATCGCCGGCAACCGAAAACCCGCGATTTCCGTAAATCCCGGACTCGGCCCGTATAGTCGAATGTATACAAAGAAAGTAAGCAGGGAGTAAACTCATTTCCCGAACGATTTTTAAAATTATTTTTTCACCACTAAAACCCATGAGACTTGTAGTTTTCAAAATATTTTTCATTTCTGATGAGACGCCGAATGAAAGCAGTTTAATCGCCGGCAACCGAAAACCCGCGATTTCCCGTAAATCCCGGACTCGGCCCGTATAGTCGAATGTATACAAAGAAAGTAAGCAGGGAGTAAACTCATTTCCCGAACGATTTTTAAAATTATTTTTCACCACTAAAACCCATGAGACTTGTAAGTTTTCAAAAATATTTTCATTTTTGATGAGACGCCCGAATGAAAGCAGTTTAATCGCCGGCAACCGAAAACCCGCGATTTCCCGTAAATCCCGGACTCGGCCCGTATAGTCGAATGTATACAAAGAAAGTAAGCAGGGAGTAAACTCATTTCCCGAACGATTTTTAAAATTATTTTTTCACCACTAAAACCCATGAGACTTTTAGTTTTCAAAAATATTTTCAATTTTGATGCGACGCCGAACGAAAGCAGTTTAATCGCCGGCAACCGAAAACCCGCGATTTCCCGTAAATCCCGTATAGTCGAATGTATACAAAGAAAGTAAGCAGGGAGTAAACTGATTTCCCGAACGATTTTTAAAATTATTTTTTCACCACTAATACCCATGAGACTTGTAGTTTTCAAAAATATTTTCATTTCTGATGAGACGCCGAATGAAAGCAGTTTAATCGCCGGCAACCCGAAAACCCGCGATTTCCCGTAAATCCCGGACTCGGCCCGTATAGTCGAATGTATACAAAGAAAGTAAGCAGGAGTAAACTCATTTCCCGAACGATTTTTAAAATTATTTTTTCACCACTAAAACCCATGAGACTTGTAGTTTTCAAAAATATTTTCATTTCTGATGAGACGCCGAATGAAAGCGGTTTTAATCGCCGGCAACCGAAAACCCGCGATTTCCCGTAAATCCCGGACTCGGCCCGTATAGTCGAATGTATACAAAGAAAGTAAGGAGGGAGTAAACTCATTTCCCGAACGATTTTTAAAATTATTTTTTCACCACTAAAACCCATGAGACTTGTAGTTTTCAAAAATATTTTCATTTCTGATGAGACGCCGAATGAAAGCAGTTTAATGGCCGGCAATTGAAAACCCGCGATTTCCCGTAAATCCCGGACTCGGCCCGTATAGTCGAATGTATACAAAGAAAGTAAGGAGGGAGTAAACTCATTTCCCGAACGATTTTTAAAATTATTTTTTCACCACTAAAACCCATGAGACTTTTAGTTTTTAAAAATATTTTCAATTTTGATGCGACGCCGAACGAAAGCAGTTTAATCGCCGGCAACCGAAAACCCGCGATTTCCCGTAAATCCCGGACTCGGCCCGTATAGTCGAATGTATACAAAGAAAGTAAGCAGGGAGTAAACTCATTTCCCGAACGATTTTTAAAATTATTTTTTCACCACTAAAACCCATGAGACTTGTAGTTTTCAAAAATATTTTCCTTTCTGATGAGACGCCGAATGAAAGCAGTTTAATCGCCGGCAACCGAAAACCCGCGATTTCCCGTAAATCCCAGTCTCGGCCCGTATAGTCGAATGTATACAAAGAAAGTAAGCAGGGAGTAAACTCATTTCCCGAACGATTTTTAAAATTATTTTTTCACCACTAAAACCCATGAGACTTGTAGTTTTCAAAAATATTTTCATCTCTGATGAGACGCCGAATGAAAGCAGTTTAATCGCCGGCAACCGAAAACCCGCGATTTCCCGTAAATCCCGGACTCGGCCCGTATAGTCGAATGTATACAAAGAAAGTAAGGAGGGAGTAAACTCATTTTCCGAACGATTTTTAACATTTTTTTTTCACCACTAAACCCCATGAGACTTTTAGTTTTTAAAAATATTTTCAATTCTGATGCGACGCCGAACGAAAGCAGTTTAATCGCCGGCAACCGAAAACCCGCGATTTCCCGTAAATCCCGTATAGTCGAATGCATACAAAGAAAGTAAGCAGGGAGTAAACTCATTTCCCGAACGATTTTTAAAATTATTTTTTCACCACTAAAACCCATGAGACTTGTAGTTTTCAAAAATATTTTCATTTTTGATGAGACGCCGAATGAAAGCAGTTTAATCGCCGGCAACCGAAAACCCGCGATTTCCCGTAAATCCCGACTCGGCCCGTATAGTCGAATGTATACAAAGAAAGTAAGCAGGGAGTAAACTCATTTCCCGAACGATTTTTAAAATTATTTTTTCACCACTAAAACCCATGAGACTTGTAGTTTTCAAAAAATATTTTCATCTCTGATGAGACGCCGAATGAAAGCAGTTTAATCGCCGGCAACCGAAAACCCGCGATTTCCCGTAAATCCCGGACTCGGCCCGTATAGTCGAATATATACAAAGAAAGTAAGGAGGGAGTAAACTCATTTCCCGAACGATTTTTTAAAATTATTTTTTCACCACTAAAACCCATGAGACTTTTAGTTTTTAAAAATATTTTCATTTTGATGCGACGCCAAACGAAAGCAGTTTAATCGCCGGCAACCGAAAACCCGCGATTTCCCGTAAAGCCCGTATAGTCGAATGTATACAAAGAAAGTAAGCAGGGAGTAAACTCATTTCCCGAACGATTTTTAAAATTATTTTTTCACGACTAAAACCCATGAGACTTGTAGTTTTCAAAAAAATTTTCCTTTCTGATGAGACGCCGAATGAAAGCAGTTTAATCGCCGGCAACCGAAAACCCGCGATTTCCCGTAAATCCAGACTCGGCCCGTATAGTCGAATGTATACAAAGAAAGTAAGCAGGGAGTAAACTCATTTCCCGAACGATTTTTAAAATTATTTTTTCACCACTAAAACCCATGAGACTTGTAGTTTTCAAAATTATTTTCATCTCTGATGACACGCCGAATGAAAGCAGTTTAATCGCCGGCAACCGAAAACCCGCGATTTCCCGTAAATCCCGGACTCGGCCCGTATAGTCGAATGTATACAAAGAAAGTAAGGAGGGAGTAAACTCATTTCCCGAACGATTTTTAAAATTATTTTTTCACCACTAAAACCCATGAGACTTTTAGTTTTTAAAAATATTTTCAATTTTGATGCGACGCCGAACGAAAGCAGTTTAATCGCCGGCAACCGAAAACCCGCGATTTCCCGTAAATCCCGTATAGTCGAATGTATACAAAGAAATTAAGCAGGGAGTAAACTCATTTCCCGAACGATTTTTAAAATTATTTTTTCACCACTAAAACCCATGAGACTTGTAGTTTTCAAAAATATTTTCATTTTTGATCAGACGCCGAATGAAAGCAGTTAATTGCCGGCAACCGAAAACCCACGATTTCCCGTAAATCCGACCGCCGTATAGTCGAATGTATACAAAGAAAGTAAGCAGGGAGTAAACTCATTTCCCGAACGATTTTTAAAATTATTTTTTCACCACTAAAACCCATGAGACTTGTAGTTTTCAAAAATATTTTCATCTCTGATGAGACGCCGAATGAAAGCAGTTTAATCGCCGGCAACCGAAAACCCGCGATTTCCCGTAAATCCCGGACTCGGCCCGTATAGTCCAATGTATACAAAGAAAGTAAGGAGGGAGTAAACTCATTTCCCGAACGATTTTTAAAATTATTTTTTCACCACTAAAGCCCATGAGACTTTTAGTTTTTAAAAATATTTTCAATTTTGATGCGACGCCGAACGAAAAGCAGTTTAATCGCCGGCAACCGAAAACCCGCGATTTCCCGTAAATCCCGTATAGTCGAATGTATACAAAGAAAGTAAGCAGGGAGTAAACTCATTTCCCGAACGATTTTTAAAATTATTTTTTCACCACTAAAACCCATGAGACTTGTAGTTTTCAAAAATATTTTCATTTTTGATGAGACGCCGAATGAAAGCAGTTTAATCGCCGGCAACCGAAAACCCGCAATTCCCGTAAATCCCGTATAGTCGAATGTATACAAAGAAAGTAAGCAGGGAGTAAACTGACTTTCCCGAACGATTTTTAAAATTATTTTTTCACCACTAATACCCATGAGACTTGTAGTTTTCAAAAATATTTTCATTTCTGATGAGACGCCGGATGAAAGCAGTTTAATCGCCGGCAACCGAAAACCCGCGATTTCCCGTAAATCCCGGACTCGGCCCGTATAGTCGAATGTATACAAAGAAAGTAAGCAGGGAGTAAACTCATTTCCCGAACGATTTTTAAAATTATTTTTACACCACTAAAACCCATGAGACTTGTAGTTTTCAAAAATATTTTCATTTCTGATGAGACGCCGAATGAAAGCAGTTTAATCGCCGGCAACCGAAAACCCGCGATTTCCCGTAAATCCCGGACTCGGCCCGTATAGTCGAATGTATACAAAGAAAGTAAGGAGGGAGTAAACTCATTTCCCGAACGATTTTTAAAATTATTTTTTCACCACTAAAACCCATGAGACTTGTAGTTTTCAAAAATATTTTCATTTTTTGATGAGACGCCGAATGAAAGCAGTTTAATCGCCGGCAACCGAAAACCCGCAATTTCCCGTAAATCCCGTATAGTCGAATGTATACAAAGAAAGTAAGCAGGGAGTAAACTCATTTCCCCAAGGATTTTTAAAAATTATTTTTTCACCACTAAAACCCATAAGACTTGTAGTATTCAAAAATATTTTCATTTCTGATGAGACGCCGAATGAAAACAGTTTAATCTCCGGCAACAGATAAAAAAACTCACACTATTTCTAGGTCCCTGAGTTTAAGAGCTGTAATCACATTGTAATCAATGATGGCGGCGAGGTCGGACGTGTTTCGATTTGCTCTTTTTGTGTTGATTTTATTATGTTATATTGCGAAGAGAAAGCTCGTAAAAGAAGGTAATGGAATATTCCCTACTGAAGATTTCCTGGAAAAGAAGGACAATTATGCATCGTCTAGTTTATGGATCACACGAAAGAAAATATCCACAAAAGCTGGTAAACACTTATTCATACTTATTTTGTTGTCCGGCGACATTGAAACACAGCCAGGACCTTTTTTACCTGAACTGAAAAATCTCCTATCCAAACGAGGTATAAAGATATTTCATCTCAATGTGCGTGGATTATTAAATAATATCGATCAAATTGGAATTTTGTTGCATGATTTTAAAGATATTGATATTTTAACTTTATCTGAAATTCATATTACAAAAGATTCATATAATGACAACCCGGACCTTTATCACATACCGGGCTATAGTTTTATATACCGAGCCAGAAAAAAAGGCAAATGCGGCGGTGTAGCCATGTATATATCGGATCGAGTTAAGTGGAAACATCGGACAAATTTGGAACATAATGAGCTAGAAAGTTTATGGGTGGAAATTTTCCAAAAAAACGCAAAGAGTTTTTTAGTTGGTACTATGTATAGACCACCGGTAGGTTCTAAATATCTACCAAGGGAATTTAAAACTCATCTTAATGACTTGTTACAGCTAGTTATGTCTGAATCAAAAGAAGTAAACCTTTTGGGAGATCTGAATATTAATTTCTTAAAGAAATCAGATGATAAAGACATTAAAGAACTTTTACGTCTTTATGGATTGAAACAGCTTATTGAAAAACCGACTAGAATTACCGATAATACACAAACGCTAATTGATTGTATTCTGACTACTCGAAATGATACGACATACCAAAATGACGTCATCCCCATCGGTATCAGCGATCACGATATGGTCGGTTTCGTCAGAAAATTAAGAAGAGATAAGTTACCACCAAAGATTATCAAGACTAGGAATTATGCCAAGTACTCTAGTGAGCAAATGGTTGACGAAATTAGTAAACACAACTGGGGTGAACTCTATGGAATGAACGATGTGAACATCGCATGGTCATATTTCAAAACTACTCTCACCGCATTGTTCAACAAACATGCCCCTATCATTGGGAAGACAGTCAAAGGACAATTTTGTCCGTGGCTTAACAATGGGATATATAAATTGATGAACGAAAGAGATAAGGCTTTACGAAAAGCGCGAAAATCGAAAAAGCCAAGCGACTGGAAGGCTTACTGCAAAGTTCGAAACTTATGTACACGTAAAATACGAGAATCGAAGTCCCAATTTAGTAAAAACTTACTAGCACAGAATTGTCATAATCCAAAGAAATTTTGGGATACGATAAAGAAAATAATGCCAACTAAACCACGAAACGTCGTAAGTGATGCTACAGCAACCAAATCGAAAGTTGAATCACTATGTTTGTTTTTCTCTTCAATAGCAGCTCAAATCAAGGAGAAATCGATTCCCTTAAAAGATTTTGTATGGAAACAACCACAATGGTCGAAATTACGAACTACTTCCATATTTACCTTCAAATATGTATCGAAAATATCGATCGAAAAAGAACTGAAAAAATTAAAGAGAAGTAAAGCCACAGGTGTAGACGATCTTCCACCTGGACTGCTCAAAGATTGTTCCAGTCAAATCGCTGCTCCACTTTGTCACATAATAAACTTATCTATACAAACGGCTATGATACCTGGAGAATGGAAGCATGCTGTAGTTAAGCCAATTTTTAAAAAAGGTTCGACTGACGATAACAATAACTATAGACCTATATCTATATTGCCGGTCATCTCAAAAATTCTCGAAAGGGCAGTATATGACCAAGTTATCGAATATCTTGAGAAGAACAACTTACTATCTCAGTATCAATTTGGGTATCGTCGTCTCAGATCAACAGATTTGGCTGCTAATCTATTGTTAGATGACATTAGAAAGGAAGTTGATAAGAAAAAATACGTTGCTGCAGTATTCATGGACTTGTCAAAAGCCTTCGACACGGTTGGTCATAGTATTTTAATTGAGAAATTATCAGCTTATGGTATACGTGGTAACGAACTAGAATGGTTTTCTGATTATTTGTTTGGGAGAAAGCAGGAAGTAGTGGTAAATAACATCAAATCTGACCCACAACCAGTGAATTGTGGTGTTCCGCAAGGGTCCATACTCGGGCCATTATTATTTTTAATTTTCTTTAATGACTTTGATAATGTCCTACTTAAAGCTAGCGTTATTAAATTTGCAGATGACACTGTTATCTACTTCTCAAGTGAAAGCTTTCTCGTCCTTGAAAATGTATTAAATGAAGAACTTCTTGCTGTTGAGACATATCTACGAGAAAATGATCTTGTTATTAATTTAAACAAAGGGAAAACAGAATGGATGATATTCGGGACGAGTAAAATGTTGAAAAGTGCTGAAGGAAAAATATCATTGTCATGTAATTTTGTGGAGATTAATGAGACGAAAAGCTACAAGTATTTGGGATCAATTATTGATCCTAAGTTGTCTCTAAATAACAACTTCGACTCTACATACAAAAAAGCATCTGGAAGACTCCGTTTACTGACGAGACTACGATCCGAAGTTGACGATACAACTGCTAAAAAGATTTACGAAACAATGATAACTCCAATCATTACATTCAATAGTATCATCAATTTGAACCTGAATAACACCCAGTTGAACAAACTGCAGTCCTTGGATAGACGTGCAAGAGTAGTAACTAACAACAACAGTTTACAACCCATTTACGACAAAATTCAACGAAATGCTTGTAATGTTGTCAGAAAATGTATTGATCGTAAAACATGCTCAAATTATTGGAACCACTTTCAGCTGCTAAACCATCAAAGACTGACTCGAAACAATTTTTATTCGCTAAAGTTACCAGCAGTACGTTTGGATATGGCAAGAAATGTTTTTTACTATATGGGTGCCAGTATATATAATTCTTTACCAATAGATATACGAAGGGAGCCTAGTTATATGAAATTTAAAAATAAATTGGATAACCATATTTTTTAATCGTTTGGCCTACTTACACACTTTATTTGGACTTTGGACCCTAACACAATATGAAGCTCTAATACCTTGTCTAGTCTTCCTTATTTACATGTTTTCACCTCTGTTTCTCACCCTTTCTACTTGATGTTTTTAGATACTGTAAGCTTATGACATACGCGGTTTTGAATTAAAATGTTTTTTGCCGATTATTCATGGACACCAACAATCTTATCTTTAGTGTATTTTCACCATTTCATCTATGTGCTTAGCGTTCTTCTTTTTGTTTTGCCTATTCCTTTTCATTTTATTTGATTTTAATTTTAGCAGGACACATTTGAAAAGCAGAAATTTATTCTGAAAAGTATATCCTGGGTAAATATTGATGATAAATAAATAAATAAATAAACCGAAAACACGCGATTTCCCGTAAATCCCGGACTCGGCCCGTATAGTCGAATGTATACAAATAGGCTGTTCAGGCCATTTTTAACGGCGTAGTTGCTCGCTTAGTTAATCTGTCAGCATGAAAGAGTTATTCTTTAGCTTTCCAACGAGGGGTCATTTAACTCTCAAAAATTTTTCGTTACAAAGTTATAAAGATATGAAGATACCTAATTGGAGTCAAAAATTAGACATATTCTTGCGCATCCTTCCATATAAACACTGGCAATATTTTCAGCCCCAAAAGGCGTATTTTAGTACTCAAGAAATAGTCAAAATGATGGTATAATGCAGATTAACATAACTTGCTAAAAAATAATCAAGCAGGGCTAATATTTGGTAGGAATAAAGACAAAGATAAATAGTACATGACAAAGTCGTATATTTTTACAAAATGTTATTGCGCATGCGCCAAATTAAAATACCAAATATGGTCAAAAGTGATAGGAATATAGGAAGAAAACGTCAATACATAATAGGAAAATGCATAAACATGGTGGTTATACTACCTACTATTCTGCAAACAATATTATGTGGTATTACGTGATCTCTTGAATGAACATTTTACAGACCAGATTTATTGTAATTTACAGACCAGATCCAAAATACCGCAAAAAACTGAAATAACTAAAATAAAGGTAAAGATGTGAATAAGCAGGATGGTATATGGCAACTGTTTTGCCAAATAAATTATTCTTACCATGTGATGTTCTAAAAAGTACATTTTGCAGACCAGATACATTGTAATTTACAGACCAGAATTCGAAAAAGACCTGATAAGCAAACAAAGACTTCAAATAATATGTGAGAATATGACTAAGAGGTATATTTAAGCAAAATTAATTATGAAGTATCACATTATGTCTTAAAAAGTACATATTACTGACCAAAGTCACTGTAATTTACAGACCAGAACTGAACAAAAGTACAAATAAAAAAATAAAAATGTGAAAGAAAAATTACAATAAATAAATAAATGATGTTCTGCAAACTTCATAATTCTACACATAGGTAAATATACTATATATAAATATACTAAAGTTTGTACAGGCAAACAGGCACTGTTTTTCATGTGGCACTGTAAAATACAAAGGCCAAGGTCAAAAGTACAGACCGAGCTTGCGTGATCAGTATTCATTTTATTACCTGACTGCATCTATATCCAGAATATAATTTTTTTTGTACACAAAAAATTTGTAGATGTTTCTTTAAAGTTGTTATTTCCAAGTCAGCAAGATAGGAAAACAAAACATGTTCGATTTCGAAACTTTTAGAATTCAATATCGTTCGATTTTAAACTTTTTTAAGTCCACAAAAACAAATTTGAATCATTGTTTATAAGAACTGAAACAAAAAGATGGTTTTAGGTAAGCGATTTTTATATTTTCTTGTGTGGTATAGAAATCGCATTTTTCATACAACTGTTGTTTTGTATCAGTCAGGTAATAAAAAATGGAAAGCACCATCTTTGTATATACATATCATATAGATCATGTTTATTCATAGCAACATCTTCTTGTGAAAAGTTCAAATTACATTCCAAGTCGTCAACCACTTTGTACGAAGTTTTCTCTAGACAAAAATATATTTGACATATAACAACAGGACAAAAAAAATTCTATCAGAAAATATTGCGAACATGAACTAGAAAATTATACTCAAAAAACACCAAGACGACCTACTAAAACAACAAAACCAGAAAATCTCCCTTTTCAAGATCTGTCAGTAAAGGAAACATCAACCTTAGCTATTTACTTTAAAGTTTCATTTATATACAGAAATCTTTGTGAATCACACTATTTTTAAAATATAATACAATTCACAAGCATTTATTTCAACAAATCGATTGATATATATTTCTCAGAAATTTCTTTTCGCGACTATACTTTTTTTTGTAAGAAAAAATTGAAATTTTTAAATAAAAAAAGATTACGATACGTTTCCATTAGCCATTCATTACAACTACAAACTGCTCAAAATGTAAGAAAGGATAAAAAGTTGTATTAGAGCAAGTCATCACAACCTAGCTAGCTCGCTAGACTGTATTTAACAAATTGTTGGCTAAAATCAACAAGATAAACACCTGTACTTGGCACATGGTTTATCTTTTATTAACTAACTAACTAACTACTAACTAACCAACTAACTAACTATAACTAACTAGCTTGCAAACTTTATTTAGTATATTCTAGAAATAGAGACAAAGAGGGACGCCCACAATACAATAACAGAGGATAGAGAAAAAAAACTTTATTTTCTTTGCTAAAACATTGCGTTGTTGTAAAAACTCTTATACAAACTTACAAAAGTGTCATTGAAGAGTGTTTTCCTGGGTGAAAATCAAAAAATAGTTAAAATCTAGTACTTTTTCTTAAAATATAAAGTTTTTATTTACCTGATTTTTTTACTTCCTCAAACAGAAACCGGGATTTTCATCTTTGTTTACCTCAAAAAATCATCTACCTTTGCATAGGTACCCAACATAAATCGGCCTAAATTGGTTTAGTGCAAGAAAGGTAACCAAATGCTAATGTACCCATATGCTCACTTTTAAAAATTTTGAAATTCTTAATTTCCGCCGCGCCGAGATTTTTTTCGACGGCAGAAATTGTCACGTGACTGAACAGCCTAATAGAAGAAAGTAAGCAGGGAGTAAACTCATTTCCCGAAAGATTTTTAAAATTATTTTTTCACCACTAAAACCCATGAGACTTGTAGTTTTCAAAAATATTTTCATTTTTTATGAGACACGGAATGAAAGCAGTTTAATCGCCGGCAACCAAAATCCCGCGATTTCCCGTATATCCCGTATAGTCGAATGTATACAAAGAAAGTAAGCAGGGAGTAAACTCATTTCCCGAACGATTTTTGAAATTATTTTTTTCACCACTAAAACCCATGAGACTTGTAGTTTTCAAAAATATTTTTATTTCTGATGAGACGCCGAATGAAAGCAGTTTAATCGTCGGCAACCGAAAACCGGCGATTTCCCGTAAATCCCGGACTCGGCCCGTATAGTCGAATGTATACAAAGAAAGTAAGCAGGGAGTAAACTCACTTCCCGAACGATTTTTAAAATTATTTTTTCACCACTAAAACCCATGAGACTTGTAGTTTTCAAAAATATTTTCATTTTTCATGCGACGCCGAACGAAAGCAGTTTAATCGCCGGCAACTGAAAACCCGCGATTTCCCGTAAATCCCGTATAGTCGAATGTATACAAAGAAAGTAAGCAGGGAGTAAACTCATTTCCCGAACGATTTTTAAAATTTTTTTTTCACCACTAAAACCCATGAGACTTGTAGTTTCCAAAAATATTTTCATTTTGGATGAGACGCCGAATGAAAGCAGTTTAGTCGCCGGCAACCGAAAGCCCGCAATTTCCCGTAAATCCCGTATATTCGAATGTATACAAAGAAAGTAAGCAGGGAGTAAACTCATTTCCCGAACGATTTTTAAAATTATTTTTTCACCACTAAAACCCATGAGACTTGTAGTTTTCAAAAATATTTTTATTTCTGATGAGACGCCGAATGAAAGCAGTTTAATCGCCGGCAACCGAAAACCCGAGATTTCCCGTAAATCCCGGACTCGGCCCGTATAGTCGAATGTATACAAAGAAAGTAAGCAGGGAGTAAACTCATTTCCCGAACGATTTTTAAAATTATTTTTTCACCACTAAAAGCCATGAGACTTGTAGTTTTCAAAAATATTTTCATTTCTGATGAGACGGCGAATGAAAGCAGTTTAATCGCCGGTAACCGAAAACCCGCAAGTTCCCGTAAATCCCGTATAGTCGAATGTATACAAAGAAAGTAAGCAGGGAGTAAACTCATTTCCCGAACGATTTTTAAAAATATTTTTTCACCACTAAAATCCATGAGACTAGTAGTTTTCAAAATTTTTTTCATTTTTGATGAGACGCCGAATGAAAGCAGTTTAATCGCCGGCAACCGAAAACCCGCGATTTCCCGTAAATCCCGTATAGTCGAATGTATACAAAGAAAGTAAGCAGGGAGTAAACTCATTTCCAGAACGATTTTTAAAATTATTTTTTCACCACTAAAACCCATGGGACTTGTAGTTGTCAAAAATATTTTCATTTTGATGAGATCCGAATGAAAGCAGTTTAATCGCCGGCAACCGAAAACCCGCGATTTCCCGTAAATCCCGGACTCGGCCCGTATAGTCGAATGTATACAAAGAAAGTAAGCAGGGAGTAAACTCATTTCCCGAACGATTTTTAAAATTATTTTTTCACCACTAAAACCCATGAGACTTTTAGTTTTCAAAAATATTTTCATTTTTGATGCGACGCCGAACGAAAGCAGTTTAATCGCCGGCAACCGAAAACCCGCGATTTCCCGTAAATCCCGTATAGTCGAATGTATACAAAGAAAGTAAGCAGGGAGTAAACTCATTTCCCGAACGATTTTTAAAATTATTTTTTCACCACTAAAACCCATCAGACTTGTAGTTTTCAAAAATATTTTCATTTTTGATGAGACGCCGAATGAAAGCAGTTTAATCGCCGGCAACCGAAAACCCGCAATTTCCCGTAAATCCCGTATAGTCGAATGTATACAAAGAAAGTAAGCAGGGAGTAAACTCATTTCCCGAACGATTTTTAAAATTATTTTTTCACCACTAAAACCCATGAGACTTGTAGTTTTCAAAAATATTTTCATTTCTGATGAGACGCCGAATGAAAGCAGTTTAATCTCCGGCAACCGAAAACACGCGATTTCCCGTAAATCCCGGACTCGGCCCGTATAGTCGAATGTATACAAAGAAAGTAAGCAGGGAGTAAACTCATTTCCCGAACGATTTTTAAAATTATTTTTTCACCACTAAAACCATGAGACTTGTAGTTTTCAAAAATATTTTCATTTTTGATGAGACGCCGAATGAAAGCAGTTTAATCGCCGGCAATCGAAAACCCGCGATTTCCCGTAAATCCCGTATAGTCGAATGTATACAAAGAAAGTAAGCAGGGAGTAAACTCATTTCCCGAACGATTTTTGAAATTATTTTTTCACCACTAAAACCCATGAGACTTGTAGTTTTCAAAAATATTTTCATTTCTGATGAGACGCCGAATGAAAGCAGTTTAATCTCCGGCAACCGAAAACCCGCGATTTCCCGTAAATCCCGGACTCGGCCCGTATAGTCGAATGTATACAAAGAAAGTAAGCAGGGAGTAAACTCATTTCCCGAACGATTTTTAAAATTATTTTTTCACCACTAAAACCCATGAGACTTGTAGTTTTCAAAAATATTTTCATTTTTGATGAGACGCCGAATGAAAGCAGTTTAATCGCCGGCAACCAAAATCCCGCGATTTCCCGTAATCCCGTATAGTCGAATGTATACAAAGAAAGTAAGCAGGGAGTAAACTCATTTCCCGAACGATTTTTAAAATTATTTTTTCACCACTAAAACCCATGAGACTTGTAGTTTTCAAAAATATTTTCATTTCTGATGAGACGCCGAATGAAAGCAGTTTAATCGCCGGCAACCGAAAACCCGCGATTTCCCGTAAATCCGGGCCGTATAGTCGAATGTATACAAAGAAAGTAAGCAGGGAGTAAACTCATTTCCCGAACGATTTTTAAAATTATTTTTTCACCACTAAAACCCATGAGACTTGTAGTTTTCAAAAATATTTTCATTTTTGATGAGACGCCGAATGAAAAGCAGTTTAATCGCCGGCAACCGAAAACCCGCGATTTCCCGTAAATCCCGTATAGTCGAATGTATACAAAGAAAGTAAGCAGGGAGTAAACTCATTTCCCGAACGATTTTTAAAATTATTTTTTCACCACTAAAACCCATGAGACTTGTAGTTTTCAAAAATATTTTCATTTTTGATGAGACGCCGGAATGAAAGCAGTTTAATCGCCGGCAACCAAAATCCCGCGATTTCCCGTAAATCCCGTATAGTCGAATGTATACAAAGAAAGTAAGCAGGGAGTAAACTCATTTCCCGAACGATTTTTGAAATTATTTTTTTCACCACTAAAACCCATGAGACTTGTAGTTTTCAAAAATATTTTCATTTCTGATGAGACGCCGAATGAAAGCAGTTTAATCGCCGGCAACCGAAAACCCGCGATTTCCCGTAAATCCCGTATAGTCGAATGTATACAAAGAAAGTAAGCAGGGAGTAAACTCATTTCCCGAACGATTTTTAAAATTATTTTTTCACCACTAAAACCCATGAGACTTGTAGTTTTCAAAAATATTTTCATTTTTGATGAGACGCCGAATGAAAGCAGTTTAATCGCCGGCAACCAAAAACCCGCGATTTCCCGTAAATCCCGTATAGTCGAATGTATACAAAGAAAGTAAGCAGGGAGTAAACTCATTTCCCGAACGATTTTTAAATTATTTTTTCACCACTAAAACCCATGAGACTTGTAGTTTTCAAAAATATTTTCATTTTTGATGAGACGCCGAATGAAAGCAGTTTAATCGCCGGCAACCGAAAACCCGCGAATTTCCCGTAAATCCCGTATAGTCGAATGTATACAAAGAAAGTAAGCAGGGAGTAAACTCATTTCCCGAACGATTTTTAAAATTATTTTTTCACCACTAAAACCCATGAGACTTGTAGTTTTCAAAAATATTTTCATTTTTGATGAGACGCCGAATGAAAGCAGTTTAATCGCCGGCAACCGAAAACCCGCGATTTCCCGTAAATCCCGTATAGTCGAATGTATACAAAGAAAGTAAGCAGGGAGTAAACTCATTTCCCGAACGATTTTTAAAATTATTTTTTCACCACTAAAACCCATGAGACTTGTAGTTTTCAAAAATATTTTCATTTTTGATGAGACGCCGAATGAAAGCAGTTTAATCGCCGGCAACCGAAAACCCGCGATTTCCCGTAAATCCCGGCCGTATAGTCGAATGTATACAAAGAAAGTAAGCAGGGAGTAAACTCATTTCCCGAACGATTTTTAAAATTATTTTTTCACCACTAAAACCCATGAGACTTGTAGTTTTCAAAAATATTTTCATTTTTGATGAGACGCCGAATGAAAGCAGTTTAATCGCCGGCAACCGAAAACCCGCAATTTCCCGTAAATCCCGTATAGTCGAATGTATACAAAGAAAGTAAGCAGGGAGTAAACTCATTTCCCAGAACGATTTTTAAAATTATTTTTTCACCACTAAAACCCATGAGACTTGTAGTTTTCAAAAATATTTTCATTTCTGATGAGACGCCGAATGAAAGCAGTTTAATCGCCGGCAACCGAAAACCCGCGATTTCCCGTAAATCCCGGACTCAGCCCGTATAGTCGAATGTATACAAAGAAAGTAAGGAGGGAGTAAACTCATTTCCCGAACGATTTTTAAAATTATTTTTTCACCACTAAAACCCATGAGACTTTTAGTTTTTAAAAATATTTTCAATTTTGATGCGACGCCGAACGAAAGCAGTTTAATCGCCGGCAACCGAAAACCCGCGATTTCCCGTAAATCCCGTATAGTCGAATGTATACAAAGAAAGTAAGCAGGGAGTAAACTCATTTCCCGAACGATTTTTAAAATTATTTTTTCACCACTAAAACCCATGAGACTTGTAGTTTTCAAAAATATTTTCATTTTTGATGAGACGCCGAATGAAAGCAGTTTAATCGCCGGCAACCGAAAACCCGCAATTTCCCGTAAATCCCGTATAGTCGAATGTATACAAAGAAAGTAAGCAGGGAGTAAACTGATTTCCCGAACGATTTTTAAAATTATTTTTTCACCACTAATACCCATGAGACTTGTAGTTTTCAAAAATATTTTCATTTCTGATGAGACGCCGAATGAAAGCAGTTTAATCGCCGGCAACCGAAAATCCGCGATTTCCCGTAAATCCCGGACTCGGCCCGTATAGTCGAATGTATACAAAGAAAGTAAGCAGGGAGTAAACTCATTTCCCGAACGATTTTTAAAATTATTTTTTCACCACTAAAACCCATGAGACTTGTAGTTTTCAAAAATATTTTCATTTCTGATGAGACGCCGAATGAAAGCAGTTTAATCGCCGGCAACCGAAAACCCGCGATTTCCCGTAAATCCCGGACTCGGCCCGTATAGTCGAATGTATACAAAGAAAGTAAGGAGGGAGTAAACTCATTTCCCGAACGATTTTTAAAATTATTTTTTCACCACTAAAACCCATGAGACTTGTAGTTTTCAAAAATATTTTCATTTCTGATGAGACGCCGAATGAAAGCAGTTTAATCGCTGGTAACCGAAAACCCGCAAGTTCCCGTAAATCCCGTATAGTCGAATGTATACAAAGAAAGTAAGCAGGGAGTAAACTCATTTCCAGAACGATTTTTAAAATTATTTTTTCACCACTAAAACCCATGGGACTTGTAGTTTTCAAAAATATTTTCATTTCTGATGAGAATCCGAATGAAAGCAGTTTAATCGCCGGCAACCGAAAACCCGCGATTTCCCGTAAATCCCGGACTCGGCCCGTATAGTGGAATGTATACAAAGAAAGTAAGGAGGGAGTAAACTCATTTCCCGAACGATTTTTAAAATTATTTTTTCACCACTAAAGCCCATGAGACTTTAGTTTTTAAAAATATTTTCAATTTTGATGCGACGCCGAACGAAAGCAGTTTAATCGCCGGCAACCGAAAACCCGCGATTTCCCGTAAATCCCGTATAGTCGAATGTATACAAAGAAAGTAAGCAGGGAGTAAACTCATTTCCCGAACGATTTTTAAAATTATTTTTTCACCACTAAAACCCATGAGACTTGTAGTTTTCAAAAATATTTTCATTTTTGATGAGACGCCGAATGAAAGCAGTTTAATCGCCGGCAACCGAAAACCCGCAATTTCCCGTAAATCCCGTATAGTCGAATGTATACAAAGAAAGTAAGCAGGGAGTAAACTGATTTCCCGAACGATTTTTAAAATTATTTTTTCACCACTAATACCCATGAGACTTGTAGTTTTCAAAAATATTTTCATTTCTGATGAGACGCCGAATGAAAGCAGTTTAATCGCCGGCAACCGAAAACCCGCGATTTCCCGTAAATCCCGGACTCGGCCCGTATAGTCGAATGTATACAAAGAAAGTAAGCAGGGAGTAAACTCATTTCCCGAACGATTTTTAAAATTATTTTTACACCACTAAAACCCATGAGACTTGTAGTTTTCAAAAATATTTTCATTTCTGATGAGACGCCGAATGAAAGCAGTTTAATCGCCGGCAACCGAAAACCCGCGATTTCCCGTAAATCCCGGACTCGGCCCGTATAGTCGAATGTATACAAAGAAAGTAAGGAGGGAGTAAACTCATTTCCCGAACGATTTTTAAAATTATTTTTTCACCACTAAAACCCATGAGACTTGTAGTTTTCAAAAATATTTTCATTTTTGATGAGACGCCGAATGAAAGCAGTTTAATCGCCGGCAACCGAAAACCCGCAATTTCCCGTAAATCCCGTATAGTCGAATGTATACAAAGAAAGTAAGCAGGGAGTAAACTCATTTCCCGAACGATTTTTAAAATTATTTTTTCACCACTAAAACCCATAAGACTTGTAGTATTCAAAAATATTTTCATTTCTGATGAGACGCCGAATGAAAGCAGTTTAATCTCCGGCAACCGAAAACACGCGATTTCCCGTAAATCCCGGACTCGGCCCGTATAGTCGAATGTATACAAATAGGCTGTTCAGGCCATTTTTAACGGCGTAGTTGCTCGCTTAATTAATCTGTCAGCATGAAAGAGTTATTCTTTAGCTTTCCAACGAGGGGTCATTTAACTCTCAAACATTTTTCGTTACAAAGTTATAAAGATATGAAGATACCTAATTGGAGTCAAAAATTAGACATATTCTTGCGCATCCTTCCATATAAACACTGGCAATATTTTCAGCCCCAAAAGGCGTATTTTAGTACTCAAGAAATAGTCAAAATGATGGTATAATGCAGATTAACATAACTTGCTAAAAAATAATCAAGCAGGGCTAATATTTGGTAGGAATAAAGACAAAGATAAATAGTACATGACAAAGTCGTATATTTTTACAAAATGTTATTGCGCATGCGCCAAATTACAATACCAAATATGGTCAAAAGTGATAGGAATATAGGAAGAAAACGTCAATACATAATAGGAAAATGCATAAACATGGTGGTTATACTACCTACTATTCTGCAAACAATATTATGTGGTATTACGTGATCTCTTGAATGTACATTTTACAGACCAGATTTATTGTAATTTACAGACCAGATCCAAAATACCGCAAAAAACTGAAATAACTAAAATAAAGGTAAAGATGTGAATAAGCAGGATGGTATATGGCAACTGTTTTGCCAAATAAATTATTCTTACCATGTGATGTTCTAAAAAGTACATTTTGCAGACCAGATACATTGTAATTTACAGACCAGAATTCGAAAAAGACCTGATAAGCAAACAAAGACTTCAAATAATATGTGAGAATATGACTAAGAGGTATATTTAAGCAAAATTAATTATGAAGTATCACATTATGTCTTAAAAAGTACATATTACTGACCAAAGTCACTGTAATTTACAGACCAGAACTGAACAAAAGTACAAATAAAAAAATAAAAATGTGAAAGAAAAATTACAATAAATAAATAAATGATGTTCTGCAAACTTCATAATTCTACACATAGGTAAATATACTATATATAAATATACTAAAGTTTGTACAGGCAAACAGGCACTGTTTTTCATGTGGCACTGTAAAATACAAAGGCCAAGGTCAAAAGTACAGACCGAGCTTGCGTGATCAGTATTCGTTTTATTACCTGACTGCATCTATATCCAGAATATAATTTTTTTTGTACACAAAAAATTTGTAGATGTTTCTTTAAAGTTGTTATTTCCAAGTCAGCAAGATAGGAAAACAAAACATGTTCGATTTCGAAACTTTTAGAATTCAATATCGTTCGATTTTAAACTTTTTTAAGTCCACAAAAACAAATTTGAATCATTGTTTATAAGAACTGAAACAAAAAGATGGTTTTAGGTAAGCGATTTTTATATTTTCTTGTGTGGTATAGAAATCGCATTTTTC
The DNA here is from genome assembly GCA_030067915.1 of Hydractinia echinata. Taxonomy (NCBI): domain Eukaryota; kingdom Metazoa; phylum Cnidaria; class Hydrozoa; order Anthoathecata; family Hydractiniidae; genus Hydractinia; species Hydractinia echinata. Next base: position 10,249 of record JASGCC010001335.1, on the reverse strand, counting down.
ATACAACTGTTGTTTTGTATCAGTCAGGTAATAAAAAATGGAAAGCACCATCTTTGTATATACATATCATATAGATCATGTTTATTCATAGCAACATCTTCTTGTGAAAAGTTCAAATTACATTCCAAGTCGTCAACCACTTTGTACGAAGTTTTCTCTAGACAAAAATATATTTGACATATAACAACAGGACAAAAAAAATTCTATCAGAAAATATTGCGAACATGAACTAGAAAATTATACTCAAAAAACACCAAGACGACCTACTAAAACAACAAAACCAGAAAATCTCCCTTTTCAAGATCTGTCAGTAAAGGAAACATCAACCTTAGCTATTTACTTTAAAGTTTCATTTATATACAGAAATCTTTGTGAATCACACTATTTTTAAAATATAATACAATTCACAAGCATTTATTTCAACAAATCGATTGATATATATTTCTCAGAAATTTCTTTTCGCGACTATACTTTTTTTTGTAAGAAAAAATTGAAATTTTTAAATAAAAAAAGATTACGATACGTTTCCATTAGCCATTCATTACAACTACAAACTGCTCAAAATGTAAGAAAGGATAAAAAGTTGTATTAGAGCAAGTCATCACAACCTAGCTAGCTCGCTAGACTGTATTTAACAAATTGTTGGCTAAAATCAACAAGATAAACACCTGTACTTGGCACATGGTTTATCTTTTATTAACTAACTAACTAACTACTAACTAACCAACTAACTAACTATAACTAACTAGCTTGCAAACTTTATTTAGTATATTCTAGAAATAGAGACAAAGAGGGACGCCCACAATACAATAACAGAGGATAGAGAAAAAAAACTTTATTTTCTTTGCTAAAACATTGCGTTGTTGTAAAAACTCTTATACAAACTTACAAAAGTGTCATTGAAGAGTGTTTTCCTGGGTGAAAATCAAAAAATAGTTAAAATCTAGTACTTTTTCTTAAAATATAAAGTTTTTATTTACCTGATTTTTTTACTTCCTCAAACAGAAACCGGGATTTTCATCTTTGTTTACCTCAAAAAATCATCTACCTTTGCATAGGTACCCAACATAAATCGGCCTAAATTGGTTTAGTGCAAGAAAGGTAACCAAATGCTAATGTACCCATATGCTCACTTTTAAAAATTTTGAAATTCTTAATTTCCGCCGCGCCGAGATTTTTTTCGACGGCAGAAATTGTCACGTGACTGAACAGCCTAATAGAAGAAAGTAAGCAGGGAGTAAACTCATTTCCCGAAAGATTTTTAAAATTATTTTTTCACCACTAAAACCGATGAGACTTGTAGTTTTCAAAAATATTTTCATTTTTTATGAGACACGGAATGAAAGCAGTTTAATCGCCGGCAACCAAAATCCCGCGATTTCCCGTATATCCCGTATAGTCGAATGTATACAAAGAAAGTAAGCAGGGAGTAAACTCATTTCCCGAACGATTTTTGAAATTATTTTTTTCACCACTAAAACCCATGAGACTTGTAGTTTTCAAAAATATTTTTATTTCTGATGAGACGCCGAATGAAAGCAGTTTAATCGTCGGCAACCGAAAACCGGCGATTTCCCGTAAATCCCGGACTCGGCCCGTATAGTCGAATGTATACAAAGAAAGTAAGCAGGGAGTAAACTCACTTCCCGAACGATTTTTAAAATTATTTTTTCACCACTAAAACCCATGAGACTTGTAGTTTTCAAAAATATTTTCATTTTTCATGCGACGCCGAACGAAAGCAGTTTAATCGCCGGCAACTGAAAACCCGCGATTTCCCGTAAATCCCGTATAGTCGAATGTATACAAAGAAAGTAAACAGGGAGTAAACTCATTTCCCGAACGATTTTTAAATTTTTTTTTTCACCACTAACACCCATGAGACTTGTAGTTTCCAAAAATATTTTCATTTTTGATGAGACGCCGAATGAAAGCAGTTTAATCGCCGGCAACCGAAAGCCCGCAATTTCCCGTAAATCCCGTATAGTCGAATGTATACAAAGAAAGTAAGCAGGGAGTAAACTCATTTCCCGAACGATTTTTAAAATTATTTTTTCACCACTAAAACCCATGAGACTTGTAGTTTTCAAAAATATTTTTATTTCTGATGAGACGCCGAATGAAAGCAGTTTAATCGCCGGCAACCGAAAACCCGAGATTTCCCGTAAATCCCGGACTCGGCCCGTATAGTCGAATGTATACAAAGAAAGTAAGCAGGGAGTAAACTGATTTCCCGAACGATTTTAAAATTATTTTTTCACCACTAAAAGCCATGAGACTTGTAGTTTTCAAAAATATTTTCATTTCTGATGAGACGGCGAATGAAAGCAGTTTAATCGCCGGTAACCGAAAACCCGCAAGTTCCCGTAAATCCCGTATAGTCGAATGTATACAAAGAAAGTAAGCAGGGAGTAAACTCATTTCCCGAACGATTTTTAAAAATATTTTTTCACCACTAAAACCCATGAGACTAGTAGTTTTCAAAATTTTTTTCATTTTTGATGAGACGCCGAATGAAAGCAGTTTAATCGCCGGCAACCGAAAACCCGCGATTTCCCGTAAATCCCGTATAGTCGAATATATACAAAGAAAGTAAGCAGGGAGTAAACTCATTTCCAGAACGATTTTTAAAATTATTTTTTCACCACTAAAACCCATGGGACTTGTAGTTTTCAAAAATATTTTCATTTCTGATGAGAATCCGAATGAAAGCAGTTTAATCGCCGGCAACCGAAAACCCGCGATTTCCCGTAAATCCCGGACTCGGCCCGTATAGTCGAATGTATACAAAGAAAGTAAGGAGGGAGTAAACTCATTTCCCGAACGATTTTTAAAATTATTTTTTCACCACTAAAACCCATGAGACTTTTAGTTTTTAAAAATATTTTCAATTTTGATGCGACGCCGAACGAAAGCAGTTTAATCGCCGGCAACCGAAAACCCGCGATTTCCCGTAAATCCCGTATAGTCGAATGTATACAAAGAAAGTAAGCAGGGAGTAAACTCATTTCCGAACGATTTTTAAAATTATTTTTTCACCACTAAAACCCATGAGACTTGTAGTTTTCAAAAATATTTTCATTTTTGATGAGACGCCGAATGAAAGCAGTTTAATCGCCGGCAACCGAAAACCCGCAATTTCCCGTAAATCCCGTATAGTCGAATGTATACAAAGAAAGTAAGCAGGGAGTAAACTCATTTCCCGAACGATTTTTAAAATTATTTTTTCACCACTAAAACCCATAAGACTTGTACTTTTCAAAAATATTTTCATTTCTGATGAGACGCCGAATGAAAGCAGTTTAATCTCCGGCAACCGAAAACACGCGATTTCCCGTAAATCCCGGACTCGCCGCATAGTCGAATGTATACAAAGAAAGTAAGCAGGGAGTAAACTCATTTCCCGAACGATTTTTAAAATTATTTTTTCACCACTAAAACCCATGAGACTTGTAGTTTTCAAAAATATTTTCATTTTTGATGAGACGCCGAATGAAAGCAGTTTAATCGCCGGCAACCGAAAACCCGCAATTTCCCGTAAATCCCGTATAGTCGAATGTATACAAAGAAAGTAAGCAGGGAGTAAACTCATTTCCCGAACGATTTTTAAAATTATTTTTTCACCACTAAAACCCATAAGACTTGTACTTTTCAAAAATATTTTCATTTCTGATGAGACGCCGAATGAAAGCAGTTTAATCTCCGGCAACCAAAAACACGCGATTTCCCGTAAATCCCGGACTCGGCCCGTATAGTCGAATGTATACAAAGAAAGTAAGCAGGGAGTAAACTCATTTCCCGAACGATTTTTAAAATTATTTTTTCACCACTAAAACCCATGAGACTTGTAGTTTTCAAAAATATTTTCATTTTTTATGAGACATGGAATGAAAGCAGTTTAATCGCCGGCAATCAAAATCCCGCGATTTCCCGTATATCCCGTATAGTTGAATGTATACAAAGAAAGTAAGCAGGGAGTAAACTCATTTCCCGAACGATTTTTAAAATTTTTTTTTCACCACTAAAACCCATAAGACTTGTACTTTTCAAAAATATTTTCATTTCTGATGAGACGCCGAATGAAAGCAGTTTAATCTCCGGCAACCAAAAACACGCGATTTCCCGTAAATCCCGGACTCGGCTCGTATAGTCGAATGTATACAAAGAAAGTAAGCAGGGAGTAAACTCATTTCCCGAACGATTTTTAAAATTATTTTTTCACCACTAAAACCCATGAGACTTGTAGTTTTCAAAAATATTTTCATTTTTTATGAGACATGGAATGAAAGCAGTTTAATCGCCGGCAATCAAAATCCCGCGATTTCCCGTATATCCCGTATAGTCGAATGTATACAAAGAAAGTAAGCAGGGAGTAAACTCATTTCCCGAACGATTTTTGAAATTATTTTTTTCACCACTAAAACCCATGAGACTTGTAGTTTTCAAAAATATTTTTATTTCTGATGAGACGCCGAATGAAAGCAGTTTAATCGCCGGCAACCAAAATCCCGCGATTTTCCGTATATCCCGTATAGTCGAATGTATACAAAGAAAGTAAGCAGGGAGTAAACTCATTTCCCGAACGATTTTTAAAAATATTTTTTCACCACTAAAACCCATGAGACTAGTAGTTTTCAAAATTTTTTTCATTTTTGATGAGACGCCGAATGAAAGCAGTTTAATCGCCGGCAACCGAAAACCCGCGATTTCCCGTAAATCCCGTATAGTCGAATATATACAAAGAAAGTAAGCAGGGAGTAAACTCATTTCCAGAACGATTTTTAAAATTATTTTTTCACCACTAAAACCCATGGGACTTGTAGTTTTCAAAAATATTTTCATTTCTGATGAGAATCCGAATGAAAGCAGTTTAATCGCCGGCAACCGAAAACCCGCGATTTCCCGTAAATCCCGGACTCGGCCCGTATAGTCGAATGTATACAAAGAAAGTAAGGAGGGAGTAAACTCATTTCCCGAACGATTTTTAAAATTATTTTTTCACCACTAAAACCCATGAGACTTTTAGTTTTTAAAAATATTTTCAATTTTGATGCGACGCCGAACGAAAGCAGTTTAATCGCCGGCAACCGAAAACCCGCGATTTCCCGTAAATCCCGTATAGTCGAATGTATACAAAGAAAGTAAGCAGGGAGTAAACTCATTTTCCGAACGATTTTTAAAATTATTTTTTCACCACTAAAACCCATGAGACTTGTAGTTTTCAAAAATATTTTCATTTTTGATGAGACGCCGAATGAAAGCAGTTTAATCGCCGGCAACCGAAAACCCGCGATTTCCCGTAAATCCCGTATAGTCGAATGTATACAAAGAAAGTAAGCAGGGAGTAAACTCATTTCCCGAACGATTTTTAAAATTATTTTTTCACCACTAAAACCCATAAGACTTGTACTTTTCAAAAATATTTTCATTTCTGATGAGACGCCGAATGAAAGCAGTTTAATCTCCGGCAACCGAAAACACGCGATTTCCCGTAAATCCCGGACTCGGCCCGCATAGTCGAATGTATACAAAGAAAGTAAGCAGGGAGTAAACTCATTTCCCGAACGATTTTTAAAATTATTTTTTCACCACTAAAACCCATGAGACTTGTAGTTTTCAAAAATATTTTCATTTTTGATGAGACGCCGAATGAAAGCAGTTTAATCGCCGGCAACCGAAAACCCGCAATTTCCCGTAAATCCCGTATAGTCGAATGTATACAAAGAAAGTAAGCAGGGAGTAAACTCATTTCCCGAACGATTTTTAAAATTTTTTTTCACCACTAAAACCCATAAGACTTGTACTTTTCAAAAATATTTTCATTTCTGATGAGACGCCGAATGAAAGCAGTTTAATCTCCGGCAACCAAAACACGCGATTTCCCGTAAATCCCGGACTCGGCCCGTATAGTCGAATGTATACAAAGAAAGTAAGCAGGGAGTAAACTCATTTCCCGAACGATTTTTAAAATTATTTTTTCACCACTAAAACCCATGAGACTTGTAGTTTTCAAAAATATTTTCATTTTTTATGAGACACGGAATGAAAGCAGTTTAATCGCCGGCAATCAAAATCCCGCGATTTCCCGTATATCCCGTATAGTCGAATGTATACAAAGAAAGTAAGCAGGGAGTAAACTCATTTCCCGAACGATTTTTAAAATTTTTTTTCACCACTAAAACCCATAAGACTTGTACTTTTCAAAAATATTTTCATTTCTGATGAGACGCCGAATGAAAGCAGTTTAATCTCCGGCAACCAAAAACACGCGATTTCCCGTAAATCCCGGACTCGGCCCGTATAGTCGAATGTATACAAAGAAAGTAAGCAGGGAGTAAACTCATTTCCCGAACGATTTTAAAATTATTTTTCACCACTAAAACCCATGAGACTTGTAGTTTTCAAAAATATTTTCATTTTTTATGAGACATGCGAATGAAAGCAGTTTAATCGCCGGCAACCAAAACCCGCGATTTCCCGTATATCCCGTATAGTCGAATGTATACAAAGAAAGTAAGCAGGGAGTAAACTCATTTCCCGAACGATTTTTAAAATTATTTTTTCACCACTAAAACCCATGAGACTTGTAGTTTTCAAAAATATTTTTATTTCTGATGAGACGCCGAATGAAAGCAGTTTAATCGCCGGCAACCAAAATCCCGCGATTTTCCGTATATCCCGTATAGTCGAATGTATACAAAGAAAGTAAGCAGGGAGTAAACTCATTTCCCGAACGATTTTTGAAATTATTTTTTTCACCACTAAAACCCATGAGACTTGTAGTTTTCAAAAATATTTTTATTTCTGATGAGACGCCAAATGAAAGCAGTTTAATCGTCGGCAATCGAAAACCGGCGATTTCCCGTAAATCCCGGACTCAGCCCGTATAGTTGAATGTATACAAAGAAAGTAAGCAGGGAGTAAACTCATTTCCCGAACAATTTTTAAAATTATTTTTTCACCACTAAAACCCATGAGACTTGTAGTTTTCAAAAATATTTTCAATTTTGATGCGACGCCGAACGAAAGCAGTTTAATCGCCGGCAACCGAAAACCCGCGATTTCCCGTAAATCCCGTATAGTCGAATGTTTACAAAGAAAGTAAGCAGGGAGTAAACTCATTTCCCGAACGATTTTTAAAATTATTTTTTCACCACTAAAACCCATGAGACTTGTAGTTTTCAAAAATATTTTCATTTTTTGATGAGACGCCGGAATGAAAGCAGTTTAAATCGCCGGCAACCAAAACCCGCGATTTCCCGTAAATTCCCGTATAGTCGAATGTATAAAAGAAGTAACAGGGAAGTAACTCATTTCCCGAACGATTTTTGAAATTAATTTTTTCACCACTAAAACCCATGAGACTTGTAGTTTTCAAAAATATTTTTATTTCTGATGAGATGCCCGAATGAAAGCAGTTTAATCGCCGGCACCGAAAACCCGCGATTTTCCCGTAAATCCCGGACTCGCCGTATTAGTCGAATGTAATACAAAGAAAGTAGCAGGGAGTAAACTCATTTCCCGAACGATTTTTAAAATTATTTTTTCACCACTAAAACCCATGAGACTTGTAGTTTTCAAAAAATATTTTCATTTTTTATGAGACACGGAATGAAAGCAGTTTAATCGCCGGCAACCAAAACCCGCGATTTCCCGTAATCCCGTATAGTCCGAATGTATACAAAGAAAGTAAGCAGGGAGTAACTCATTTCGAACGATTTTTGAAATTATTTTTTTCAGACACTAAAAACCCATGAGACTTGTAGTTTTCAAAATATTTTCATTTCTGATGAGACGCCCAATGAAAGCAGTTTAATCGCCGCAACCGAAAACTCCGCGATTTCCCGTAAATCCCGTATAAGTCAATGTTACAGAAAGTAACCTAGGGAGTAAAACCTCATTTCCCCGAAAAACGAATTTTAAAATTATTTTTCAGCACTAAAACCATGGAGACTTGTATTTTTCAAAAAAAAATTATTTTTCCATTTCTGATGAGACGCCCGAATAAGATTTTAATCGCCGGCAACCGAAAACTCCGCGAAATTTCTCCGTAAATCCCGGTACTCGCCGTATAGTCGAATGTTATAGTCAAAGAAATAAGGAGGGAGTAACTCATTTCCCGAACGCCTTTTAAAATTATTTTTTCACCACTAAAAACCCATGAGACCTGTATGTTTAAAAAAATGTTTTCATTTTGATGAGACGCCGAATGAAACCTTTTAATCTCCGGCACCCGAAAAATCCGCGATTGCTCCCGTAAAGTCCGGGCTCGTCCCTATGTCGAATGTATACAAAGAAAGTTAAGCAAGGGAGTAAACTCATTTCCCGAACGATTTTTAAAAAATTATTTTTTCATCCACTAAAAGCCCATTGAAGACTTTGTAGTTTTCACAACCATATTTCAATTTTGATGCCGACAGACCGAACGAAAGCAGTTCAATCGCCGGCAACCGAAAAACCCGCGATTTTCCCGGTAAATCCCGTGTAAGTCGAGATGTAATACAAAGAATAGTAACGCAGGGAGTATAACTATTTCCGCGAACGATTTTTAAAATTATTTTTTCACCACTAAAACCCAGATAGAGTACTTGTAGCTTTTCAAAATTTTTCAATTTCTGAATGAGACAACAGCCATCCGATTGTAAAGCAGTTTAATCGCCGGCACCGAAAACCTCGCGTATTTCCGTAAATCCCGGACCGGTCCGTATATGTCCGAATGTTATGCAAAGAAAGTAAGGAGGAGAGTATACTCTTTCCGACGATTTTTAAAGAATATTTTTTCACCACTAAAACCCATGAGACCTGTATTTTCAAAAAAATGTTTTTCATTTTTGAATGAGACGCCGATATGAAAACCAATTAATCTCCGGGCAGCCGAAATGGCCGCGATTTTCCCGAAATCCCGGGCTGGTCCTATAGTCGAATGTATATAAAGAAAGTAAGCAGGAGTTAAACTCATTTCCCGAACGAATTTTTATAAAATATTTTTTCACCACGTAAATCCCATGAGACTTGTAGTTTTCAAAAATATTTTCATTTTTGTGAGACGGCCGGAATGAAAGGCAGTTAGTATCGGCCGCTACTGAAAACTCCGCAAGTTCCCGTAAAGTTCCCGACTCGGCCCGTATAATGTCGATATGTAATACAAAGAAAGTAAGCAGGGAGTAAACCATTTCCCGAACGATTTTTAAATTATTTTCACTCACTAAAACCCATGAGATTGTAAGTTTTCAAAATATATTGTTCCAATTTGTTGATTAAGCGACGCCGAACGAAAGCAGTTTCAATCGCGGCGAACCGTAAAACGCCGCGATTTCCCGTAAATCCCGTATAGTCGAATGTATACAAAGAAGTAACGCAGGATAAACTCATTTCCGACGATTTGTTAAAATTATTTTTTCACTCACTTAAAACGGCCATACGAGACTTGTAGTTTCAAAAATATTTTTCATTCTGATGAACGTACCCCGAATGAAAAGCAGTTTAATCGCCGGCAACCGAAAACCTCGCGATTCCGTAAATCCCGGACTCGGCCCGTTAGTCGATGTATACAGAAAGTAAGGAGGGGAGAAAGTAAACTCATTTCCCGAACGATTTTTTAAAATTTATTTTTTTCACTCACTAAACCCATGAGAACCTAGTTTTCAAAATTTTTCATTTTTGATGGAGACGCCGAATAAACCGATTTAATCTCCGCAGCCGAAAATCTCGCGATTTCCCGTAATCCCGGGCTCGTCCCGTAATAGTCGATGTAATAAAGAACCAGTACAGCAGGGAGTATAACTCTTTCCGAACGATTTTTCAAAATTATTTTTCACCACGTAAAACCACATGAGACTTGTTAGTTTTTCAAAAATATTTTCATTTTGATGAGAGCGCGAATGAGAAGCAGTTTAATCGCCCGGCTACTGAAACCCGCAAGTTTCGCCGTAAATCTCCGGACTCGGCCCGTATATGTCGAATGTATAAAGAAAGTAAGCAGGGAGTAAACTGATTTCCCAACGATTTTAAAATATTTTTTCACGTCACGTAAATACCCATGAGACTTTAGTTTCAAAATATTTTCAATTTGATGGCGTACGCCGAACGAAAAGCAGTTTATCGCCGGCAACGAAAACTCCGCGATTCCCGTAATATTCCCGTATAGTCGAATGTTATATGCAAAAGAAAGTAAGTCAGGGAGTAACTCATTCCCGAAAGATTTTAAAATTATTTTCACCACTAAAGACCCATGGATGACCTTTGTAGT
>JASGCC010001334.1:0-38898 GCA_030067915.1 Hydractinia echinata | reverse complement strand
TTTTACAGCCTAATAGAGAGCTTACACGTAAATCACGTGGTTCCACGTGCCCAGACAGGTGGCCATCGTCTAGTCCTTTCAGTCTCAATGGACTACGATGTATTAAGTCGTTTTCCTGAGCGCCAGGCCCTAAGAACGCTGCTAACTACGTGCACAGGCCTTCAAAGCCTGTAATATGGCCTTTTACAGCCTAATAGAGAGCTTACACGTAAATCACGTGGTTCCACGTGCCCAGACAGGTGGCCATCGGTCTAGTCCTTTCAGTCTCAATGGACTACGATGTATTAAGTCGTTTTCCTGAGCGCCAGGCCCTAAGAACGCTGCTAACTACGTGCACAGGCCTTCAAGCCTGTAATATGGCCTTTTACAGCCTAATAGAGAGCTTACACGTAAATCACGTGGTTCCACGTGCCCAGACAGGTGGCCATCGGTCTAGTCCTTTCAGTCTCAATGGACTACGATGTATTAAGTCGTTTTCCTGAGCGCCAGGCCTAAGAACGCTGCTAACTACGTGCACAGGCCTTCAAAGCCTGTAATATGGCCTTTTACGCCTAATAAGAGCTTACACGTAAATCACGTGGTTCCACGTGCCCAGACAGGTGGCCATCGGTCTAGTCCTTTCAGTCTCAATGGACTACGATGTATTAAGTCGTTTTCCTGAGCGCCAGGCCCTAAGAACGCTGCTAACTACGTGCACAGGCCTTCAAAGCCTGTAATATGGCCTTTTACAGCCTAATAAGAGCTTACACGTAAATCACGTGGTTCCACGTGCCCAGACAGGTGGCCATCGGTCTAGTCCTTTCAGTCTCAATGGACTACGATGTATTAAGTCGTTTTCCTGAGCGCCAGGCCTAAGAACGCTGCTAACTACGTGCACAGGCCTTCAAAGCCTGTAATATGGCCTTTTACAGCCTAATAGAGCTTACACGTAAATCACGTGGTTCCACGTGCCCAGACAGGTGGCCATCGGTCTAGTCCTTTCAGTCTCAATGGACTACGATGTATTAAGTCGTTTTCCTGAGCGCCAGGCCCTAAGAACGCTGCTAACTACGTGCACAGGCCTTCAAAGCCTGTAATATGGCCTTTTACAGCCTAATAGAGAGCTTACACGTAAATCACGTGGTTCCACGTGCCCAGACAGGTGGCCATCGGTCTAGTCCTTTCAGTCTCAATGGACTACGATGTATTAAGTCGTTTTCCTGAGCGCCAGGCCTAAGAACGCTGCTAACTACGTGCACAGGCCTTCAAAGCCTGTAATATGGCCTTTTACAGCCTAATAAGAGCTTACACGTAAATCACGTGGTTCCACGTGCCCAGACAGGTGGCCATCGGTCTAGTCCTTTCAGTCTCAATGGACTACGATGTATTAAGTCGTTTTCCTGAGCGCCAGGCCCTAAGAACGCTGCTAACTACGTGCACAGGCCTTCAAAGCCTGTAATATGGCCTTTTACAGCCTAATAGAGAGCTTACACGTAAATCACGTGGTTCCACGTGCCCAGACAGGTGGCCATCGGTCTAGTCCTTTCAGTCTCAATGGACTACGATGTATTAAGTCGTTTTCCTGAGCGCCAGGCCCTAAGAACGCTGCTAACTACGTGCACAGGCCTTCAAAGCCTGTAATATGGCCTTTTACAGCCTAATAGAGAGCTTACACGTAAATCACGTGGTTCCACGTGCCCAGACAGGTGGCCATCGGTCTAGTCCTTTCAGTCTCAATGGACTACGATGTATTAAGTCGTTTTCCTGAGCGCCAGGCCCTAAGAACGCTGCTAACTACGTGCACAGGCCTTCAAAGCCTGTAATATGGCCTTTTACGCCTAATAGAGAGCTTACACGTAAATCACGTGGTTCCACGTGCCCAGACAGGTGGCCATCGGTCTAGTCCTTTCAGTCTCAATGGACTACGATGTATTAAGTCGTTTTCCTGAGCGCCAGGCCTAAGAACGCTGCTAACTACGTGCACAGGCCTTCAAAGCCTGTAATATGGCCTTTTACGCCTAATAGAGAGCTTACACGTAAATCACGTGGTTCCACGTGCCCAGACAGGTGGCCATCGGTCTAGTCCTTTCAGTCTCAATGGACTACGATGTATTAAGTCGTTTTCCTGAGCGCCAGGCCTAAGAACGCTGCTAACTACGTGCACAGGCCTTCAAAGCCTGTAATATGGCCTTTTACAGCCTAATAGAGAGCTTACACGTAAATCACGTGGTTCCACGTGCCCAGACAGGTGGCCATCGGTCTAGTCCTTTCAGTCTCAATGGACTACGATGTATTAAGTCGTTTTCCTGAGCGCCAGGCCCTAAGAACGCTGCTAACTACGTGCACAGGCCTTCAAAGCCTGTAATATGGCCTTTTACAGCCTAATAGAGAGCTTACACGTAAATCACGTGGTTCCACGTGCCCAGACAGGTGGCCATCGGTCTAGTCCTTTCAGTCTCAATGGACTACGATGTATTAAGTCGTTTTCCTGAGCGCCAGGCCTAAGAACGCTGCTAACTACGTGCACAGGCCTTCAAAGCCTGTAATATGGCCTTTTACAGCCTAATAGAGAGCTTACACGTAAATCACGTGGTTCCACGTGCCCAGACAGGTGGCCATCGGTCTAGTCCTTTCAGTCTCAATGGACTACGATGTATTAAGTCGTTTTCCTGAGCGCCAGGCCTAAGAACGCTGCTAACTACGTGCACAGGCCTTCAAAGCCTGTAATATGGCCTTTTACAGCCTAATAGAGAGCTTACACGTAAATCACGTGGTTCCACGTGCCCAGACAGGTGGCCATCGGTCTAGTCCTTTCAGTCTCAATGGACTACGATGTATTAAGTCGTTTTCCTGAGCGCCAGGCCCTAAGAACGCTGCTAACTACGTGCACAGGCCTTCAAAGCCTGTAATATGGCCTTTTACAGCCTAATAGAGAGCTTACACGTAAATCACGTGGTTCCACGTGCCCAGACAGGTGGCCATCGGTCTAGTCCTTTCAGTCTCAATGGACTACGATGTATTAAGTCGTTTTCCTGAGCGCCAGGCCCTAAGAACGCTGCTAACTACGTGCACAGGCCTTCAAAGCCTGTAATATGGCCTTTTACAGCCTAATAGAGAGCTTACACGTAAATCACGTGGTTCCACGTGCCCAGACAGGTGGCCATCGGTCTAGTCCTTTCAGTCTCAATGGACTACGATGTATTAAGTCGTTTTCCTGAGCGCCAGGCCCTAAGAACGCTGCTAACTACGTGCACAGGCCTTCAAAGCCTGTAATATGGCCTTTTACAGCCTAATAGAGAGCTTACACGTAAATCACGTGGTTCCACGTGCCCAGACAGGTGGCCATCGGTCTAGTCCTTTCAGTCTCAATGGACTACGATGTATTAAGTCGTTTTCCTGAGCGCCAGGCCCTAAGAACGCTGCTAACTACGTGCACAGGCCTTCAAAGCCTGTAATATGGCCTTTTACAGCCTAATAGAGAGCTTACACGTAAATCACGTGGTTCCACGTGCCCAGACAGGTGGCCATCGGTCTAGTCCTTTCAGTCTCAATGGACTACGATGTATTAAGTCGTTTTCCTGAGCGCCAGGCCTAAGAACGCTGCTAACTACGTGCACAGGCCTTCAAAGCCTGTAATATGGCCTTTTACAGCCTAATAGAGAGCTTACACGTAAATCACGTGGTTCCACGTGCCCAGACAGGTGGCCATCGGTCTAGTCCTTTCAGTCTCAATGGACTACGATGTATTAAGTCGTTTTCCTGAGCGCCAGGCCCTAAGAACGCTGCTAACTACGTGCACAGGCCTTCAAAGCCTGTAATATGGCCTTTTACAGCCTAATAGAGAGCTTACACGTAAATCACGTGGTTCCACGTGCCCAGACAGGTGGCCATCGGTCTAGTCCTTTCAGTCTCAATGGACTACGATGTATTAAGTCGTTTTCCTGAGCGCCAGGCCCTAAGAACGCTGCTAACTACGTGCACAGGCCTTCAAAGCCTGTAATATGGCCTTTTACAGCCTAATAGAGAGCTTACACGTAAATCACGTGGTTCCACGTGCCCAGACAGGTGGCCATCGGTCTAGTCCTTTCAGTCTCAATGGACTACGATGTATTAAGTCGTTTTCCTGAGCGCCAGGCCCTAAGAACGCTGCTAACTACGTGCACAGGCCTTCAAAGCCTGTAATATGGCCTTTTACAGCCTAATAGAGAGCTTACACGTAAATCACGTGGTTCCACGTGCCCAGACAGGTGGCCATCGGTCTAGTCCTTTCAGTCTCAATGGACTACGATGTATTAAGTCGTTTTCCTGAGCGCCAGGCCCTAAGAACGCTGCTAACTACGTGCACAGGCCTTCAAAGCCTGTAATATGGCCTTTTACAGCCTAATAGAGAGCTTACACGTAAATCACGTGGTTCCACGTGCCCAGACAGGTGGCCATCGGTCTAGTCCTTTCAGTCTCAATGGACTACGATGTATTAAGTCGTTTTCCTGAGCGCCAGGCCCTAAGAACGCTGCTAACTACGTGCACAGGCCTTCAAAGCCTGTAATATGGCCTTTTACAGCCTAATAGAGAGCTTACACGTAAATCACGTGGTTCCACGTGCCCAGACAGGTGGCCATCGGTCTAGTCCTTTCAGTCTCAATGGACTACGATGTATTAAGTCGTTTTCCTGAGCGCCAGGCCCTAAGAACGCTGCTAACTACGTGCACAGGCCTTCAAAGCCTGTAATATGGCCTTTTACAGCCTAATAGAGAGCTTACACGTAAATCACGTGGTTCCACGTGCCCAGACAGGTGGCCATCGGTCTAGTCCTTTCAGTCTCAATGGACTACGATGTATTAAGTCGTTTTCCTGAGCGCCAGGCCCTAAGAACGCTGCTAACTACGTGCACAGGCCTTCAAAGCCTGTAATATGGCCTTTTACAGCCTAATAGAGAGCTTACACGTAAATCACGTGGTTCCACGTGCCCAGACAGGTGGCCATCGGTCTAGTCCTTTCAGTCTCAATGGACTACGATGTATTAAGTCGTTTTCCTGAGCGCCAGGCCCTAAGAACGCTGCTAACTACGTGCACAGGCCTTCAAAGCCTGTAATATGGCCTTTTACAGCCTAATAGAGAGCTTACACGTAAATCACGTGGTTCCACGTGCCCAGACAGGTGGCCATCGGTCTAGTCCTTTCAGTCTCAATGGACTACGATGTATTAAGTCGTTTTCCTGAGCGCCAGGCCCTAAGAACGCTGCTAACTACGTGCACAGGCCTTCAAAGCCTGTAATATGGCCTTTTACAGCCTAATAGAGAGCTTACACGTAAATCACGTGGTTCCACGTGCCCAGACAGGTGGCCATCGGTCTAGTCCTTTCAGTCTCAATGGACTACGATGTATTAAGTCGTTTTCCTGAGCGCCAGGCCCTAAGAACGCTGCTAACTACGTGCACAGGCCTTCAAAGCCTGTAATATGGCCTTTTACAGCCTAATAGAGAGCTTACACGTAAATCACGTGGTTCCACGTGCCCAGACAGGTGGCCATCGGTCTAGTCCTTTCAGTCTCAATGGACTACGATGTATTAAGTCGTTTTCCTGAGCGCCAGGCCCTAAGAACGCTGCTAACTACGTGCACAGGCCTTCAAAGCCTGTAATATGGCCTTTTACAGCCTAATAGAGAGCTTACACGTAAATCACGTGGTTCCACGTGCCCAGACAGGTGGCCATCGGTCTAGTCCTTTCAGTCTCAATGGACTACGATGTATTAAGTCGTTTTCCTGAGCGCCAGGCCCTAAGAACGCTGCTAACTACGTGCACAGGCCTTCAAAGCCTGTAATATGGCCTTTTACAGCCTAATAGAGAGCTTACACGTAAATCACGTGGTTCCACGTGCCCAGACAGGTGGCCATCGGTCTAGTCCTTTCAGTCTCAATGGACTACGATGTATTAAGTCGTTTTCCTGAGCGCCAGGCCCTAAGAACGCTGCTAACTACGTGCACAGGCCTTCAAAGCCTGTAATATGGCCTTTTACAGCCTAATAGAGAGCTTACACGTAAATCACGTGGTTCCACGTGCCCAGACAGGTGGCCATCGGTCTAGTCCTTTCAGTCTCAATGGACTACGATGTATTAAGTCGTTTTCCTGAGCGCCAGGCCCTAAGAACGCTGCTAACTACGTGCACAGGCCTTCAAAGCCTGTAATATGGCCTTTTACAGCCTAATAGAGAGCTTACACGTAAATCACGTGGTTCCACGTGCCCAGACAGGTGGCCATCGGTCTAGTCCTTTCAGTCTCAATGGACTACGATGTATTAAGTCGTTTTCCTGAGCGCCAGGCCCTAAGAACGCTGCTAACTACGTGCACAGGCCTTCAAAGCCTGTAATATGGCCTTTTACAGCCTAATAGAGAGCTTACACGTAAATCACGTGGTTCCACGTGCCCAGACAGGTGGCCATCGGTCTAGTCCTTTCAGTCTCAATGGACTACGATGTATTAAGTCGTTTTCCTGAGCGCCAGGCCCTAAGAACGCTGCTAACTACGTGCACAGGCCTTCAAAGCCTGTAATATGGCCTTTTACAGCCTAATAGAGAGCTTACACGTAAATCACGTGGTTCCACGTGCCC
Source organism: Hydractinia echinata (assembly GCA_030067915.1). Lineage (NCBI taxonomy): Eukaryota > Metazoa > Cnidaria > Hydrozoa > Anthoathecata > Hydractiniidae > Hydractinia > Hydractinia echinata. Next base: position 32,312 of record JASGCC010001334.1, on the reverse strand, counting down.
AGACAGGTGGCCATCGGTCTAGTCCTTTCAGTCTCAATGGACTACGATGTATTAAGTCGTTTTCCTGAGCGCCAGGCCCTAAGAACGCTGCTAACTACGTGCACAGGCCTTCAAAGCCTGTAATATGGCCTTTTACAGCCTAATAGAGAGCTTACACGTAAATCACGTGGTTCCACGTGCCCAGACAGGTGGCCATCGGTCTAGTCCTTTCAGTCTCAATGGACTACGATGTATTAAGTCGTTTTCCTGAGCGCCAGGCCCTAAGAACGCTGCTAACTACGTGCACAGGCCTTCAAAGCCTGTAATATGGCCTTTTACAGCCTAATAGAGAGCTTACACGTAAATCACGTGGTTCCACGTGCCCAGACAGGTGGCCATCGGTCTAGTCCTTTCAGTCTCAATGGACTACGATGTATTAAGTCGTTTTCCTGAGCGCCAGGCCCTAAGAACGCTGCTAACTACGTGCACAGGCCTTCAAAGCCTGTAATATGGCCTTTTACAGCCTAATAGAGAGCTTACACGTAAATCACGTGGTTCCACGTGCCCAGACAGGTGGCCATCGGTCTAGTCCTTTCAGTCTCAATGGACTACGATGTATTAAGTCGTTTTCCTGAGCGCCAGGCCCTAAGAACGCTGCTAACTACGTGCACAGGCCTTCAAAGCCTGTAATATGGCCTTTTACAGCCTAATAGAGAGCTTACACGTAAATCACGTGGTTCCACGTGCCCAGACAGGTGGCCATCGGTCTAGTCCTTTCAGTCTCAATGGACTACGATGTATTAAGTCGTTTTCCTGAGCGCCAGGCCCTAAGAACGCTGCTAACTACGTGCACAGGCCTTCAAAGCCTGTAATATGGCCTTTTACAGCCTAATAGAGAGCTTACACGTAAATCACGTGGTTCCACGTGCCCAGACAGGTGGCCATCGGTCTAGTCCTTTCAGTCTCAATGGACTACGATGTATTAAGTCGTTTTCCTGAGCGCCAGGCCTAAGAACGCTGCTAACTACGTGCACAGGCCTTCAAAGCCTGTAATATGGCCTTTTACAGCCTAATAGAGAGCTTACACGTAAATCACGTGGTTCCACGTGCCCAGACAGGTGGCCATCGGTCTAGTCCTTTCAGTCTCAATGGACTACGATGTATTAAGTCGTTTTCCTGAGCGCCAGGCCCTAAGAACGCTGCTAACTACGTGCACAGGCCTTCAAAGCCTGTAATATGGCCTTTTACAGCCTAATAGAGAGCTTACACGTAAATCACGTGGTTCCACGTGCCCAGACAGGTGGCCATCGGTCTAGTCCTTTCAGTCTCAATGGACTACGATGTATTAAGTCGTTTTCCTGAGCGCCAGGCCCTAAGAACGCTGCTAACTACGTGCACAGGCCTTCAAAGCCTGTAATATGGCCTTTTACAGCCTAATAGAGAGCTTACACGTAAATCACGTGGTTCCACGTGCCCAGACAGGTGGCCATCGGTCTAGTCCTTTCAGTCTCAATGGACTACGATGTATTAAGTCGTTTTCCTGAGCGCCAGGCCCTAAGAACGCTGCTAACTACGTGCACAGGCCTTCAAAGCCTGTAATATGGCCTTTTACAGCCTAATAGAGAGCTTACACGTAAATCACGTGGTTCCACGTGCCCAGACAGGTGGCCATCGGTCTAGTCCTTTCAGTCTCAATGGACTACGATGTATTAAGTCGTTTTCCTGAGCGCCAGGCCCTAAGAACGCTGCTAACTACGTGCACAGGCCTTCAAAGCCTGTAATATGGCCTTTTACAGCCTAATAGAGAGCTTACACGTAAATCACGTGGTTCCACGTGCCCAGACAGGTGGCCATCGGTCTAGTCCTTTCAGTCTCAATGGACTACGATGTATTAAGTCGTTTTCCTGAGCGCCAGGCCCTAAGAACGCTGCTAACTACGTGCACAGGCCTTCAAAGCCTGTAATATGGCCTTTTACAGCCTAATAGAGAGCTTACACGTAAATCACGTGGTTCCACGTGCCCAGACAGGTGGCCATCGGTCTAGTCCTTTCAGTCTCAATGGACTACGATGTATTAAGTCGTTTTCCTGAGCGCCAGGCCCTAAGAACGCTGCTAACTACGTGCACAGGCCTTCAAAGCCTGTAATATGGCCTTTTACAGCCTAATAGAGAGCTTACACGTAAATCACGTGGTTCCACGTGCCCAGACAGGTGGCCATCGGTCTAGTCCTTTCAGTCTCAATGGACTACGATGTATTAAGTCGTTTTCCTGAGCGCCAGGCCCTAAGAACGCTGCTAACTACGTGCACAGGCCTTCAAAGCCTGTAATATGGCCTTTTACAGCCTAATAGAGAGCTTACACGTAAATCACGTGGTTCCACGTGCCCAGACAGGTGGCCATCGGTCTAGTCCTTTCAGTCTCAATGGACTACGATGTATTAAGTCGTTTTCCTGAGCGCCAGGCCCTAAGAACGCTGCTAACTACGTGCACAGGCCTTCAAAGCCTGTAATATGGCCTTTTACAGCCTAATAGAGAGCTTACACGTAAATCACGTGGTTCCACGTGCCCAGACAGGTGGCCATCGGTCTAGTCCTTTCAGTCTCAATGGACTACGATGTATTAAGTCGTTTTCCTGAGCGCCAGGCCCTAAGAACGCTGCTAACTACGTGCACAGGCCTTCAAAGCCTGTAATATGGCCTTTTACAGCCTAATAGAGAGCTTACACGTAAATCACGTGGTTCCACGTGCCCAGACAGGTGGCCATCGGTCTAGTCCTTTCAGTCTCAATGGACTACGATGTATTAAGTCGTTTTCCTGAGCGCCAGGCCCTAAGAACGCTGCTAACTACGTGCACAGGCCTTCAAAGCCTGTAATATGGCCTTTTACAGCCTAATAGAGAGCTTACACGTAAATCACGTGGTTCCACGTGCCCAGACAGGTGGCCATCGGTCTAGTCCTTTCAGTCTCAATGGACTACGATGTATTAAGTCGTTTTCCTGAGCGCCAGGCCTAAGAACGCTGCTAACTACGTGCACAGGCCTTCAAAGCCTGTAATATGGCCTTTTACAGCCTAATAGAGAGCTTACACGTAAATCACGTGGTTCCACGTGCCCAGACAGGTGGCCATCGGTCTAGTCCTTTCAGTCTCAATGGACTACGATGTATTAAGTCGTTTTCCTGAGCGCCAGGCCCTAAGAACGCTGCTAACTACGTGCACAGGCCTTCAAAGCCTGTAATATGGCCTTTTACAGCCTAATAGAGAGCTTACACGTAAATCACGTGGTTCCACGTGCCCAGACAGGTGGCCATCGGTCTAGTCCTTTCAGTCTCAATGGACTACGATGTATTAAGTCGTTTTCCTGAGCGCCAGGCCCTAAGAACGCTGCTAACTACGTGCACAGGCCTTCAAAGCCTGTAATATGGCCTTTTACAGCCTAATAGAGAGCTTACACGTAAATCACGTGGTTCCACGTGCCCAGACAGGTGGCCATCGGTCTAGTCCTTTCAGTCTCAATGGACTACGATGTATTAAGTCGTTTTCCTGAGCGCCAGGCCTAAGAACGCTGCTAACTACGTGCACAGGCCTTCAAAGCCTGTAATATGGCCTTTTACAGCCTAATAGAGAGCTTACACGTAAATCACGTGGTTCCACGTGCCCAGACAGGTGGCCATCGGTCTAGTCCTTTCAGTCTCAATGGACTACGATGTATTAAGTCGTTTTCCTGAGCGCCAGGCCCTAAGAACGCTGCTAACTACGTGCACAGGCCTTCAAAGCCTGTAATATGGCCTTTTACAGCCTAATAGAGAGCTTACACGTAAATCACGTGGTTCCACGTGCCCAGACAGGTGGCCATCGGTCTAGTCCTTTCAGTCTCAATGGACTACGATGTATTAAGTCGTTTTCCTGAGCGCCAGGCCTAAGAACGCTGCTAACTACGTGCACAGGCCTTCAAAGCCTGTAATATGGCCTTTTACAGCCTAATAGAGAGCTTACACGTAAATCACGTGGTTCCACGTGCCCAGACAGGTGGCCATCGGTCTAGTCCTTTCAGTCTCAATGGACTACGATGTATTAAGTCGTTTTCCTGAGCGCCAGGCCTAAGAACGCTGCTAACTACGTGCACAGGCCTTCAAAGCCTGTAATATGGCCTTTTACAGCCTAATAGAGAGCTTACACGTAAATCACGTGGTTCCACGTGCCCAGACAGGTGGCCATCGGTCTAGTCCTTTCAGTCTCAATGGACTACGATGTATTAAGTCGTTTTCCTGAGCGCCAGGCCCTAAGAACGCTGCTAACTACGTGCACAGGCCTTCAAAGCCTGTAATATGGCCTTTTACAGCCTAATAGAGAGCTTACACGTAAATCACGTGGTTCCACGTGCCCAGACAGGTGGCCATCGGTCTAGTCCTTTCAGTCTCAATGGACTACGATGTATTAAGTCGTTTTCCTGAGCGCCAGGCCCTAAGAACGCTGCTAACTACGTGCACAGGCCTTCAAAGCCTGTAATATGGCCTTTTACAGCCTAATAGAGAGCTTACACGTAAATCACGTGGTTCCACGTGCCCAGACAGGTGGCCATCGGTCTAGTCCTTTCAGTCTCAATGGACTACGATGTATTAAGTCGTTTTCCTGAGCGCCAGGCCCTAAGAACGCTGCTAACTACGTGCACAGGCCTTCAAAGCCTGTAATATGGCCTTTTACAGCCTAATAGAGAGCTTACACGTAAATCACGTGGTTCCACGTGCCCAGACAGGTGGCCATCGGTCTAGTCCTTTCAGTCTCAATGGACTACGATGTATTAAGTCGTTTTCCTGAGCGCCAGGCCTAAGAACGCTGCTAACTACGTGCACAGGCCTTCAAAGCCTGTAATATGGCCTTTTACAGCCTAATAGAGAGCTTACACGTAAATCACGTGGTTCCACGTGCCCAGACAGGTGGCCATCGGTCTAGTCCTTTCAGTCTCAATGGACTACGATGTATTAAGTCGTTTTCCTGAGCGCCAGGCCCTAAGAACGCTGCTAACTACGTGCACAGGCCTTCAAAGCCTGTAATATGGCCTTTTACAGCCTAATAGAGAGCTTACACGTAAATCACGTGGTTCCACGTGCCCAGACAGGTGGCCATCGGTCTAGTCCTTTCAGTCTCAATGGACTACGATGTATTAAGTCGTTTTCCTGAGCGCCAGGCCCTAAGAACGCTGCTAACTACGTGCACAGGCCTTCAAAGCCTGTAATATGGCCTTTTACAGCCTAATAGAGAGCTTACACGTAAATCACGTGGTTCCACGTGCCCAGACAGGTGGCCATCGGTCTAGTCCTTTCAGTCTCAATGGACTACGATGTATTAAGTCGTTTTCCTGAGCGCCAGGCCCTAAGAACGCTGCTAACTACGTGCACAGGCCTTCAAAGCCTGTAATATGGCCTTTTACAGCCTAATAGAGAGCTTACACGTAAATCACGTGGTTCCACGTGCCCAGACAGGTGGCCATCGGTCTAGTCCTTTCAGTCTCAATGGACTACGATGTATTAAGTCGTTTTCCTGAGCGCCAGGCCTAAGAACGCTGCTAACTACGTGCACAGGCCTTCAAAGCCTGTAATATGGCCTTTTACAGCCTAATAGAGAGCTTACACGTAAATCACGTGGTTCCACGTGCCCAGACAGGTGGCCATCGGTCTAGTCCTTTCAGTCTCAATGGACTACGATGTATTAAGTCGTTTTCCTGAGCGCCAGGCCCTAAGAACGCTGCTAACTACGTGCACAGGCCTTCAAAGCCTGTAATATGGCCTTTTACAGCCTAATAGAGAGCTTACACGTAAATCACGTGGTTCCACGTGCCCAGACAGGTGGCCATCGGTCTAGTCCTTTCAGTCTCAATGGACTACGATGTATTAAGTCGTTTTCCTGAGCGCCAGGCCCTAAGAACGCTGCTAACTACGTGCACAGGCCTTCAAAGCCTGTAATATGGCCTTTTACAGCCTAATAGAGAGCTTACACGTAAATCACGTGGTTCCACGTGCCCAGACAGGTGGCCATCGGTCTAGTCCTTTCAGTCTCAATGGACTACGATGTATTAAGTCGTTTTCCTGAGCGCCAGGCCCTAAGAACGCTGCTAACTACGTGCACAGGCCTTCAAAGCCTGTAATATGGCCTTTTACAGCCTAATAGAGAGCTTACACGTAAATCACGTGGTTCCACGTGCCCAGACAGGTGGCCATCGGTCTAGTCCTTTCAGTCTCAATGGACTACGATGTATTAAGTCGTTTTCCTGAGCGCCAGGCCCTAAGAACGCTGCTAACTACGTGCACAGGCCTTCAAAGCCTGTAATATGGCCTTTTACAGCCTAATAGAGAGCTTACACGTAAATCACGTGGTTCCACGTGCCCAGACAGGTGGCCATCGGTCTAGTCCTTTCAGTCTCAATGGACTACGATGTATTAAGTCGTTTTCCTGAGCGCCAGGCCCTAAGAACGCTGCTAACTACGTGCACAGGCCTTCAAAGCCTGTAATATGGCCTTTTACAGCCTAATAGAGAGCTTACACGTAAATCACGTGGTTCCACGTGCCCAGACAGGTGGCCATCGGTCTAGTCCTTTCAGTCTCAATGGACTACGATGTATTAAGTCGTTTTCCTGAGCGCCAGGCCCTAAGAACGCTGCTAACTACGTGCACAGGCCTTCAAAGCCTGTAATATGGCCTTTTACAGCCTAATAGAGAGCTTACACGTAAATCACGTGGTTCCACGTGCCCAGACAGGTGGCCATCGGTCTAGTCCTTTCAGTCTCAATGGACTACGATGTATTAAGTCGTTTTCCTGAGCGCCAGGCCCTAAGAACGCTGCTAACTACGTGCACAGGCCTTCAAAGCCTGTAATATGGCCTTTTACAGCCTAATAGAGAGCTTACACGTAAATCACGTGGTTCCACGTGCCCAGACAGGTGGCCATCGGTCTAGTCCTTTCAGTCTCAATGGACTACGATGTATTAAGTCGTTTTCCTGAGCGCCAGGCCCTAAGAACGCTGCTAACTACGTGCACAGGCCTTCAAAGCCTGTAATATGGCCTTTTACAGCCTAATAGAGAGCTTACACGTAAATCACGTGGTTCCACGTGCCCAGACAGGTGGCCATCGGTCTAGTCCTTTCAGTCTCAATGGACTACGATGTATTAAGTCGTTTTCCTGAGCGCCAGGCCCTAAGAACGCTGCTAACTACGTGCACAGGCCTTCAAAGCCTGTAATATGGCCTTTTACAGCCTAATAGAGAGCTTACACGTAAATCACGTGGTTCCACGTGCCCAGACAGGTGGCCATCGGTCTAGTCCTTTCAGTCTCAATGGACTACGATGTATTAAGTCGTTTTCCTGAGCGCCAGGCCCTAAGAACGCTGCTAACTACGTGCACAGGCCTTCAAAGCCTGTAATATGGCCTTTTACAGCCTAATAGAGAGCTTACACGTAAATCACGTGGTTCCACGTGCCCAGACAGGTGGCCATCGGTCTAGTCCTTTCAGTCTCAATGGACTACGATGTATTAAGTCGTTTTCCTGAGCGCCAGGCCTAAGAACGCTGCTAACTACGTGCACAGGCCTTCAAAGCCTGTAATATGGCCTTTTACAGCCTAATAGAGAGCTTACACGTAAATCACGTGGTTCCACGTGCCCAGACAGGTGGCCATCGGTCTAGTCCTTTCAGTCTCAATGGACTACGATGTATTAAGTCGTTTTCCTGAGCGCCAGGCCCTAAGAACGCTGCTAACTACGTGCACAGGCCTTCAAAGCCTGTAATATGGCCTTTTACAGCCTAATAGAGAGCTTACACGTAAATCACGTGGTTCCACGTGCCCAGACAGGTGGCCATCGGTCTAGTCCTTTCAGTCTCAATGGACTACGATGTATTAAGTCGTTTTCCTGAGCGCCAGGCCTAAGAACGCTGCTAACTACGTGCACAGGCCTTCAAAGCCTGTAATATGGCCTTTTACAGCCTAATAGAGAGCTTACACGTAAATCACGTGGTTCCACGTGCCCAGACAGGTGGCCATCGGTCTAGTCCTTTCAGTCTCAATGGACTACGATGTATTAAGTCGTTTTCCTGAGCGCCAGGCCCTAAGAACGCTGCTAACTACGTGCACAGGCCTTCAAAGCCTGTAATATGGCCTTTTACAGCCTAATAGAGAGCTTACACGTAAATCACGTGGTTCCACGTGCCCAGACAGGTGGCCATCGGTCTAGTCCTTTCAGTCTCAATGGACTACGATGTATTAAGTCGTTTTCCTGAGCGCCAGGCCTAAGAACGCTGCTAACTACGTGCACAGGCCTTCAAAGCCTGTAATATGGCCTTTTACAGCCTAATAGAGAGCTTACACGTAAATCACGTGGTTCCACGTGCCCAGACAGGTGGCCATCGGTCTAGTCCTTTCAGTCTCAATGGACTACGATGTATTAAGTCGTTTTCCTGAGCGCCAGGCCCTAAGAACGCTGCTAACTACGTGCACAGGCCTTCAAAGCCTGTAATATGGCCTTTTACAGCCTAATAGAGAGCTTACACGTAAATCACGTGGTTCCACGTGCCCAGACAGGTGGCCATCGGTCTAGTCCTTTCAGTCTCAATGGACTACGATGTATTAAGTCGTTTTCCTGAGCGCCAGGCCCTAAGAACGCTGCTAACTACGTGCACAGGCCTTCAAAGCCTGTAATATGGCCTTTTACAGCCTAATAGAGAGCTTACACGTAAATCACGTGGTTCCACGTGCCCAGACAGGTGGCCATCGGTCTAGTCCTTTCAGTCTCAATGGACTACGATGTATTAAGTCGTTTTCCTGAGCGCCAGGCCCTAAGAACGCTGCTAACTACGTGCACAGGCCTTCAAAGCCTGTAATATGGCCTTTTACAGCCTAATAGAGAGCTTACACGTAAATCACGTGGTTCCACGTGCCCAGACAGGTGGCCATCGGTCTAGTCCTTTCAGTCTCAATGGACTACGATGTATTAAGTCGTTTTCCTGAGCGCCAGGCCCTAAGAACGCTGCTAACTACGTGCACAGGCCTTCAAAGCCTGTAATATGGCCTTTTACAGCCTAATAGAGAGCTTACACGTAAATCACGTGGTTCCACGTGCCCAGACAGGTGGCCATCGGTCTAGTCCTTTCAGTCTCAATGGACTACGATGTATTAAGTCGTTTTCCTGAGCGCCAGGCCTAAGAACGCTGCTAACTACGTGCACAGGCCTTCAAAGCCTGTAATATGGCCTTTTACAGCCTAATAGAGAGCTTACACGTAAATCACGTGGTTCCACGTGCCCAGACAGGTGGCCATCGGTCTAGTCCTTTCAGTCTCAATGGACTACGATGTATTAAGTCGTTTTCCTGAGCGCCAGGCCCTAAGAACGCTGCTAACTACGTGCACAGGCCTTCAAAGCCTGTAATATGGCCTTTTACAGCCTAATAGAGAGCTTACACGTAAATCACGTGGTTCCACGTGCCCAGACAGGTGGCCATCGGTCTAGTCCTTTCAGTCTCAATGGACTACGATGTATTAAGTCGTTTTCCTGAGCGCCAGGCCCTAAGAACGCTGCTAACTACGTGCACAGGCCTTCAAAGCCTGTAATATGGCCTTTTACAGCCTAATAGAGAGCTTACACGTAAATCACGTGGTTCCACGTGCCCAGACAGGTGGCCATCGGTCTAGTCCTTTCAGTCTCAATGGACTACGATGTATTAAGTCGTTTTCCTGAGCGCCAGGCCCTAAGAACGCTGCTAACTACGTGCACAGGCCTTCAAAGCCTGTAATATGGCCTTTTACAGCCTAATAGAGAGCTTACACGTAAATCACGTGGTTCCACGTGCCCAGACAGGTGGCCATCGGTCTAGTCCTTTCAGTCTCAATGGACTACGATGTATTAAGTCGTTTTCCTGAGCGCCAGGCCCTAAGAACGCTGCTAACTACGTGCACAGGCCTTCAAAGCCTGTAATATGGCCTTTTACAGCCTAATAGAGAGCTTACACGTAAATCACGTGGTTCCACGTGCCCAGACAGGTGGCCATCGGTCTAGTCCTTTCAGTCTCAATGGACTACGATGTATTAAGTCGTTTTCCTGAGCGCCAGGCCCTAAGAACGCTGCTAACTACGTGCACAGGCCTTCAAAGCCTGTAATATGGCCTTTTACAGCCTAATAGAGAGCTTACACGTAAATCACGTGGTTCCACGTGCCCAGACAGGTGGCCATCGGTCTAGTCCTTTCAGTCTCAATGGACTACGATGTATTAAGTCGTTTTCCTGAGCGCCAGGCCCTAAGAACGCTGCTAACTACGTGCACAGGCCTTCAAAGCCTGTAATATGGCCTTTTACAGCCTAATAGAGAGCTTACACGTAAATCACGTGGTTCCACGTGCCCAGACAGGTGGCCATCGGTCTAGTCCTTTCAGTCTCAATGGACTACGATGTATTAAGTCGTTTTCCTGAGCGCCAGGCCTAAGAACGCTGCTAACTACGTGCACAGGCCTTCAAAGCCTGTAATATGGCCTTTTACAGCCTAATAGAGAGCTTACACGTAAATCACGTGGTTCCACGTGCCCAGACAGGTGGCCATCGGTCTAGTCCTTTCAGTCTCAATGGACTACGATGTATTAAGTCGTTTTCCTGAGCGCCAGGCCCTAAGAACGCTGCTAACTACGTGCACAGGCCTTCAAAGCCTGTAATATGGCCTTTTACAGCCTAATAGAGAGCTTACACGTAAATCACGTGGTTCCACGTGCCCAGACAGGTGGCCATCGGTCTAGTCCTTTCAGTCTCAATGGACTACGATGTATTAAGTCGTTTTCCTGAGCGCCAGGCCCTAAGAACGCTGCTAACTACGTGCACAGGCCTTCAAAGCCTGTAATATGGCCTTTTACAGCCTAATAGAGAGCTTACACGTAAATCACGTGGTTCCACGTGCCCAGACAGGTGGCCATCGGTCTAGTCCTTTCAGTCTCAATGGACTACGATGTATTAAGTCGTTTTCCTGAGCGCCAGGCCCTAAGAACGCTGCTAACTACGTGCACAGGCCTTCAAAGCCTGTAATATGGCCTTTTACAGCCTAATAGAGAGCTTACACGTAAATCACGTGGTTCCACGTGCCCAGACAGGTGGCCATCGGTCTAGTCCTTTCAGTCTCAATGGACTACGATGTATTAAGTCGTTTTCCTGAGCGCCAGGCCCTAAGAACGCTGCTAACTACGTGCACAGGCCTTCAAAGCCTGTAATATGGCCTTTTACAGCCTAATAGAGAGCTTACACGTAAATCACGTGGTTCCACGTGCCCAGACAGGTGGCCATCGGTCTAGTCCTTTCAGTCTCAATGGACTACGATGTATTAAGTCGTTTTCCTGAGCGCCAGGCCTAAGAACGCTGCTAACTACGTGCACAGGCCTTCAAAGCCTGTAATATGGCCTTTTACAGCCTAATAGAGAGCTTACACGTAAATCACGTGGTTCCACGTGCCCAGACAGGTGGCCATCGGTCTAGTCCTTTCAGTCTCAATGGACTACGATGTATTAAGTCGTTTTCCTGAGCGCCAGGCCCTAAGAACGCTGCTAACTACGTGCACAGGCCTTCAAAGCCTGTAATATGGCCTTTTACAGCCTAATAGAGAGCTTACACGTAAATCACGTGGTTCCACGTGCCCAGACAGGTGGCCATCGGTCTAGTCCTTTCAGTCTCAATGGACTACGATGTATTAAGTCGTTTTCCTGAGCGCCAGGCCCTAAGAACGCTGCTAACTACGTGCACAGGCCTTCAAAGCCTGTAATATGGCCTTTTACAGCCTAATAGAGAGCTTACACGTAAATCACGTGGTTCCACGTGCCCAGACAGGTGGCCATCGGTCTAGTCCTTTCAGTCTCAATGGACTACGATGTATTAAGTCGTTTTCCTGAGCGCCAGGCCCTAAGAACGCTGCTAACTACGTGCACAGGCCTTCAAAGCCTGTAATATGGCCTTTTACAGCCTAATAGAGAGCTTACACGTAAATCACGTGGTTCCACGTGCCCAGACAGGTGGCCATCGGTCTAGTCCTTTCAGTCTCAATGGACTACGATGTATTAAGTCGTTTTCCTGAGCGCCAGGCCTAAGAACGCTGCTAACTACGTGCACAGGCCTTCAAAGCCTGTAATATGGCCTTTTACAGCCTAATAGAGAGCTTACACGTAAATCACGTGGTTCCACGTGCCCAGACAGGTGGCCATCGGTCTAGTCCTTTCAGTCTCAATGGACTACGATGTATTAAGTCGTTTTCCTGAGCGCCAGGCCTAAGAACGCTGCTAACTACGTGCACAGGCCTTCAAAGCCTGTAATATGGCCTTTTACAGCCTAATAGAGAGCTTACACGTAAATCACGTGGTTCCACGTGCCCAGACAGGTGGCCATCGGTCTAGTCCTTTCAGTCTCAATGGACTACGATGTATTAAGTCGTTTTCCTGAGCGCCAGGCCCTAAGAACGCTGCTAACTACGTGCACAGGCCTTCAAAGCCTGTAATATGGCCTTTTACAGCCTAATAGAGAGCTTACACGTAAATCACGTGGTTCCACGTGCCCAGACAGGTGGCCATCGGTCTAGTCCTTTCAGTCTCAATGGACTACGATGTATTAAGTCGTTTTCCTGAGCGCCAGGCCCTAAGAACGCTGCTAACTACGTGCACAGGCCTTCAAAGCCTGTAATATGGCCTTTTACAGCCTAATAGAGAGCTTACACGTAAATCACGTGGTTCCACGTGCCCAGACAGGTGGCCATCGGTCTAGTCCTTTCAGTCTCAATGGACTACGATGTATTAAGTCGTTTTCCTGAGCGCCAGGCCTAAGAACGCTGCTAACTACGTGCACAGGCCTTCAAAGCCTGTAATATGGCCTTTTACAGCCTAATAGAGAGCTTACACGTAAATCACGTGGTTCCACGTGCCCAGACAGGTGGCCATCGGTCTAGTCCTTTCAGTCTCAATGGACTACGATGTATTAAGTCGTTTTCCTGAGCGCCAGGCCCTAAGAACGCTGCTAACTACGTGCACAGGCCTTCAAAGCCTGTAATATGGCCTTTTACAGCCTAATAGAGAGCTTACACGTAAATCACGTGGTTCCACGTGCCCAGACAGGTGGCCATCGGTCTAGTCCTTTCAGTCTCAATGGACTACGATGTATTAAGTCGTTTTCCTGAGCGCCAGGCCTAAGAACGCTGCTAACTACGTGCACAGGCCTTCAAAGCCTGTAATATGGCCTTTTACAGCCTAATAGAGAGCTTACACGTAAATCACGTGGTTCCACGTGCCCAGACAGGTGGCCATCGGTCTAGTCCTTTCAGTCTCAATGGACTACGATGTATTAAGTCGTTTTCCTGAGCGCCAGGCCTAAGAACGCTGCTAACTACGTGCACAGGCCTTCAAAGCCTGTAATATGGCCTTTTACAGCCTAATAGAGAGCTTACACGTAAATCACGTGGTTCCACGTGCCCAGACAGGTGGCCATCGGTCTAGTCCTTTCAGTCTCAATGGACTACGATGTATTAAGTCGTTTTCCTGAGCGCCAGGCCCTAAGAACGCTGCTAACTACGTGCACAGGCCTTCAAAGCCTGTAATATGGCCTTTTACAGCCTAATAGAGAGCTTACACGTAAATCACGTGGTTCCACGTGCCCAGACAGGTGGCCATCGGTCTAGTCCTTTCAGTCTCAATGGACTACGATGTATTAAGTCGTTTTCCTGAGCGCCAGGCCCTAAGAACGCTGCTAACTACGTGCACAGGCCTTCAAAGCCTGTAATATGGCCTTTTACAGCCTAATAGAGAGCTTACACGTAAATCACGTGGTTCCACGTGCCCAGACAGGTGGCCATCGGTCTAGTCCTTTCAGTCTCAATGGACTACGATGTATTAAGTCGTTTTCCTGAGCGCCAGGCCTAAGAACGCTGCTAACTACGTGCACAGGCCTTCAAAGCCTGTAATATGGCCTTTTACAGCCTAATAGAGAGCTTACACGTAAATCACGTGGTTCCACGTGCCCAGACAGGTGGCCATCGGTCTAGTCCTTTCAGTCTCAATGGACTACGATGTATTAAGTCGTTTTCCTGAGCGCCAGGCCTAAGAACGCTGCTAACTACGTGCACAGGCCTTCAAAGCCTGTAATATGGCCTTTTACAGCCTAATAGAGAGCTTACACGTAAATCACGTGGTTCCACGTGCCCAGACAGGTGGCCATCGGTCTAGTCCTTTCAGTCTCAATGGACTACGATGTATTAAGTCGTTTTCCTGAGCGCCAGGCCCTAAGAACGCTGCTAACTACGTGCACAGGCCTTCAAAGCCTGTAATATGGCCTTTTACAGCCTAATAGAGAGCTTACACGTAAATCACGTGGTTCCACGTGCCCAGACAGGTGGCCATCGGTCTAGTCCTTTCAGTCTCAATGGACTACGATGTATTAAGTCGTTTTCCTGAGCGCCAGGCCTAAGAACGCTGCTAACTACGTGCACAGGCCTTCAAAGCCTGTAATATGGCCTTTTACAGCCTAATAGAGAGCTTACACGTAAATCACGTGGTTCCACGTGCCCAGACAGGTGGCCATCGGTCTAGTCCTTTCAGTCTCAATGGACTACGATGTATTAAGTCGTTTTCCTGAGCGCCAGGCCCTAAGAACGCTGCTAACTACGTGCACAGGCCTTCAAAGCCTGTAATATGGCCTTTTACAGCCTAATAGAGAGCTTACACGTAAATCACGTGGTTCCACGTGCCCAGACAGGTGGCCATCGGTCTAGTCCTTTCAGTCTCAATGGACTACGATGTATTAAGTCGTTTTCCTGAGCGCCAGGCCCTAAGAACGCTGCTAACTACGTGCACAGGCCTTCAAAGCCTGTAATATGGCCTTTTACAGCCTAATAGAGAGCTTACACGTAAATCACGTGGTTCCACGTGCCCAGACAGGTGGCCATCGGTCTAGTCCTTTCAGTCTCAATGGACTACGATGTATTAAGTCGTTTTCCTGAGCGCCAGGCCTAAGAACGCTGCTAACTACGTGCACAGGCCTTCAAAGCCTGTAATATGGCCTTTTACAGCCTAATAGAGAGCTTACACGTAAATCACGTGGTTCCACGTGCCCAGACAGGTGGCCATCGGTCTAGTCCTTTCAGTCTCAATGGACTACGATGTATTAAGTCGTTTTCCTGAGCGCCAGGCCTAAGAACGCTGCTAACTACGTGCACAGGCCTTCAAAGCCTGTAATATGGCCTTTTACAGCCTAATAGAGAGCTTACACGTAAATCACGTGGTTCCACGTGCCCAGACAGGTGGCCATCGGTCTAGTCCTTTCAGTCTCAATGGACTACGATGTATTAAGTCGTTTTCCTGAGCGCCAGGCCTAAGAACGCTGCTAACTACGTGCACAGGCCTTCAAAGCCTGTAATATGGCCTTTTACAGCCTAATAGAGAGCTTACACGTAAATCACGTGGTTCCACGTGCCCAGACAGGTGGCCATCGGTCTAGTCCTTTCAGTCTCAATGGACTACGATGTATTAAGTCGTTTTCCTGAGCGCCAGGCCCTAAGAACGCTGCTAACTACGTGCACAGGCCTTCAAAGCCTGTAATATGGCCTTTTACAGCCTAATAGAGAGCTTACACGTAAATCACGTGGTTCCACGTGCCCAGACAGGTGGCCATCGGTCTAGTCCTTTCAGTCTCAATGGACTACGATGTATTAAGTCGTTTTCCTGAGCGCCAGGCCTAAGAACGCTGCTAACTACGTGCACAGGCCTTCAAAGCCTGTAATATGGCCTTTTACAGCCTAATAGAGAGCTTACACGTAAATCACGTGGTTCCACGTGCCCAGACAGGTGGCCATCGGTCTAGTCCTTTCAGTCTCAATGGACTACGATGTATTAAGTCGTTTTCCTGAGCGCCAGGCCTAAGAACGCTGCTAACTACGTGCACAGGCCTTCAAAGCCTGTAATATGGCCTTTTACAGCCTAATAGAGAGCTTACACGTAAATCACGTGGTTCCACGTGCCCAGACAGGTGGCCATCGGTCTAGTCCTTTCAGTCTCAATGGACTACGATGTATTAAGTCGTTTTCCTGAGCGCCAGGCCCTAAGAACGCTGCTAACTACGTGCACAGGCCTTCAAAGCCTGTAATATGGCCTTTTACAGCCTAATAGAGAGCTTACACGTAAATCACGTGGTTCCACGTGCCCAGACAGGTGGCCATCGGTCTAGTCCTTTCAGTCTCAATGGACTACGATGTATTAAGTCGTTTTCCTGAGCGCCAGGCCTAAGAACGCTGCTAACTACGTGCACAGGCCTTCAAAGCCTGTAATATGGCCTTTTACAGCCTAATAGAGAGCTTACACGTAAATCACGTGGTTCCACGTGCCCAGACAGGTGGCCATCGGTCTAGTCCTTTCAGTCTCAATGGACTACGATGTATTAAGTCGTTTTCCTGAGCGCCAGGCCCTAAGAACGCTGCTAACTACGTGCACAGGCCTTCAAAGCCTGTAATATGGCCTTTTACAGCCTAATAGAGAGCTTACACGTAAATCACGTGGTTCCACGTGCCCAGACAGGTGGCCATCGGTCTAGTCCTTTCAGTCTCAATGGACTACGATGTATTAAGTCGTTTTCCTGAGCGCCAGGCCTAAGAACGCTGCTAACTACGTGCACAGGCCTTCAAAGCCTGTAATATGGCCTTTTACAGCCTAATAGAGAGCTTACACGTAAATCACGTGGTTCCACGTGCCCAGACAGGTGGCCATCGGTCTAGTCCTTTCAGTCTCAATGGACTACGATGTATTAAGTCGTTTTCCTGAGCGCCAGGCCTAAGAACGCTGCTAACTACGTGCACAGGCCTTCAAAGCCTGTAATATGGCCTTTTACAGCCTAATAGAGAGCTTACACGTAAATCACGTGGTTCCACGTGCCCAGACAGGTGGCCATCGGTCTAGTCCTTTCAGTCTCAATGGACTACGATGTATTAAGTCGTTTTCCTGAGCGCCAGGCCCTAAGAACGCTGCTAACTACGTGCACAGGCCTTCAAAGCCTGTAATATGGCCTTTTACAGCCTAATAGAGAGCTTACACGTAAATCACGTGGTTCCACGTGCCCAGACAGGTGGCCATCGGTCTAGTCCTTTCAGTCTCAATGGACTACGATGTATTAAGTCGTTTTCCTGAGCGCCAGGCCTAAGAACGCTGCTAACTACGTGCACAGGCCTTCAAAGCCTGTAATATGGCCTTTTACAGCCTAATAGAGAGCTTACACGTAAATCACGTGGTTCCACGTGCCCAGACAGGTGGCCATCGGTCTAGTCCTTTCAGTCTCAATGGACTACGATGTATTAAGTCGTTTTCCTGAGCGCCAGGCCTAAGAACGCTGCTAACTACGTGCACAGGCCTTCAAAGCCTGTAATATGGCCTTTTACAGCCTAATAGAGAGCTTACACGTAAATCACGTGGTTCCACGTGCCCAGACAGGTGGCCATCGGTCTAGTCCTTTCAGTCTCAATGGACTACGATGTATTAAGTCGTTTTCCTGAGCGCCAGGCCCTAAGAACGCTGCTAACTACGTGCACAGGCCTTCAAAGCCTGTAATATGGCCTTTTACAGCCTAATAGAGAGCTTACACGTAAATCACGTGGTTCCACGTGCCCAGACAGGTGGCCATCGGTCTAGTCCTTTCAGTCTCAATGGACTACGATGTATTAAGTCGTTTTCCTGAGCGCCAGGCCCTAAGAACGCTGCTAACTACGTGCACAGGCCTTCAAAGCCTGTAATATGGCCTTTTACAGCCTAATAGAGAGCTTACACGTAAATCACGTGGTTCCACGTGCCCAGACAGGTGGCCATCGGTCTAGTCCTTTCAGTCTCAATGGACTACGATGTATTAAGTCGTTTTCCTGAGCGCCAGGCCTAAGAACGCTGCTAACTACGTGCACAGGCCTTCAAAGCCTGTAATATGGCCTTTTACAGCCTAATAGAGAGCTTACACGTAAATCACGTGGTTCCACGTGCCCAGACAGGTGGCCATCGGTCTAGTCCTTTCAGTCTCAATGGACTACGATGTATTAAGTCGTTTTCCTGAGCGCCAGGCCTAAGAACGCTGCTAACTACGTGCACAGGCCTTCAAAGCCTGTAATATGGCCTTTTACAGCCTAATAGAGAGCTTACACGTAAATCACGTGGTTCCACGTGCCCAGACAGGTGGCCATCGGTCTAGTCCTTTCAGTCTCAATGGACTACGATGTATTAAGTCGTTTTCCTGAGCGCCAGGCCTAAGAACGCTGCTAACTACGTGCACAGGCCTTCAAAGCCTGTAATATGGCCTTTTACAGCCTAATAGAGAGCTTACACGTAAATCACGTGGTTCCACGTGCCCAGACAGGTGGCCATCGGTCTAGTCCTTTCAGTCTCAATGGACTACGATGTATTAAGTCGTTTTCCTGAGCGCCAGGCCCTAAGAACGCTGCTAACTACGTGCACAGGCCTTCAAAGCCTGTAATATGGCCTTTTACAGCCTAATAGAGAGCTTACACGTAAATCACGTGGTTCCACGTGCCCAGACAGGTGGCCATCGGTCTAGTCCTTTCAGTCTCAATGGACTACGATGTATTAAGTCGTTTTCCTGAGCGCCAGGCCTAAGAACGCTGCTAACTACGTGCACAGGCCTTCAAAGCCTGTAATATGGCCTTTTACAGCCTAATAGAGAGCTTACACGTAAATCACGTGGTTCCACGTGCCCAGACAGGTGGCCATCGGTCTAGTCCTTTCAGTCTCAATGGACTACGATGTATTAAGTCGTTTTCCTGAGCGCCAGGCCCTAAGAACGCTGCTAACTACGTGCACAGGCCTTCAAAGCCTGTAATATGGCCTTTTACAGCCTAATAGAGAGCTTACACGTAAATCACGTGGTTCCACGTGCCCAGACAGGTGGCCATCGGTCTAGTCCTTTCAGTCTCAATGGACTACGATGTATTAAGTCGTTTTCCTGAGCGCCAGGCCTAAGAACGCTGCTAACTACGTGCACAGGCCTTCAAAGCCTGTAATATGGCCTTTTACGCCTAATAGAGAGCTTACACGTAAATCACGTGGTTCCACGTGCCCAGACAGGTGGCCATCGGTCTAGTCCTTTCAGTCTCAATGGACTACGATGTATTAAGTCGTTTTCCTGAGCGCCAGGCCCTAAGAACGCTGCTAACTACGTGCACAGGCCTTCAAAGCCTGTAATATGGCCTTTTACAGCCTAATAGAGAGCTTACACGTAAATCACGTGGTTCCACGTGCCCAGACAGGTGGCCATCGGTCTAGTCCTTTCAGTCTCAATGGACTACGATGTATTAAGTCGTTTTCCTGAGCGCCAGGCCCTAAGAACGCTGCTAACTACGTGCACAGGCCTTCAAAGCCTGTAATATGGCCTTTTACAGCCTAATAGAGAGCTTACACGTAAATCACGTGGTTCCACGTGCCCAGACAGGTGGCCATCGGTCTAGTCCTTTCAGTCTCAATGGACTACGATGTATTAAGTCGTTTTCCTGAGCGCCAGGCCCTAAGAACGCTGCTAACTACGTGCACAGGCCTTCAAAGCCTGTAATATGGCCTTTTACAGCCTAATAGAGAGCTTACACGTAAATCACGTGGTTCCACGTGCCCAGACAGGTGGCCATCGGTCTAGTCCTTTCAGTCTCAATGGACTACGATGTATTAAGTCGTTTTCCTGAGCGCCAGGCCTAAGAACGCTGCTAACTACGTGCACAGGCCTTCAAAGCCTGTAATATGGCCTTTTACAGCCTAATAGAGAGCTTACACGTAAATCACGTGGTTCCACGTGCCCAGACAGGTGGCCATCGGTCTAGTCCTTTCAGTCTCAATGGACTACGATGTATTAAGTCGTTTTCCTGAGCGCCAGGCCTAAGAACGCTGCTAACTACGTGCACAGGCCTTCAAAGCCTGTAATATGGCCTTTTACAGCCTAATAGAGAGCTTACACGTAAATCACGTGGTTCCACGTGCCCAGACAGGTGGCCATCGGTCTAGTCCTTTCAGTCTCAATGGACTACGATGTATTAAGTCGTTTTCCTGAGCGCCAGGCCTAAGAACGCTGCTAACTACGTGCACAGGCCTTCAAAGCCTGTAATATGGCCTTTTACAGCCTAATAGAGAGCTTACACGTAAATCACGTGGTTCCACGTGCCCAGACAGGTGGCCATCGGTCTAGTCCTTTCAGTCTCAATGGACTACGATGTATTAAGTCGTTTTCCTGAGCGCCAGGCCTAAGAACGCTGCTAACTACGTGCACAGGCCTTCAAAGCCTGTAATATGGCCTTTTACAGCCTAATAGAGAGCTTACACGTAAATCACGTGGTTCCACGTGCCCAGACAGGTGGCCATCGGTCTAGTCCTTTCAGTCTCAATGGACTACGATGTATTAAGTCGTTTTCCTGAGCGCCAGGCCTAAGAACGCTGCTAACTACGTGCACAGGCCTTCAAAGCCTGTAATATGGCCTTTTACAGCCTAATAGAGAGCTTACACGTAAATCACGTGGTTCCACGTGCCCAGACAGGTGGCCATCGGTCTAGTCCTTTCAGTCTCAATGGACTACGATGTATTAAGTCGTTTTCCTGAGCGCCAGGCCCTAAGAACGCTGCTAACTACGTGCACAGGCCTTCAAAGCCTGTAATATGGCCTTTTACGCCTAATAGAGAGCTTACACGTAAATCACGTGGTTCCACGTGCCCAGACAGGTGGCCATCGGTCTAGTCCTTTCAGTCTCAATGGACTACGATGTATTAAGTCGTTTTCCTGAGCGCCAGGCCCTAAGAACGCTGCTAACTACGTGCACAGGCCTTCAAAGCCTGTAATATGGCCTTTTACAGCCTAATAGAGAGCTTACACGTAAATCACGTGGTTCCACGTGCCCAGACAGGTGGCCATCGGTCTAGTCCTTTCAGTCTCAATGGACTACGATGTATTAAGTCGTTTTCCTGAGCGCCAGGCCCTAAGAACGCTGCTAACTACGTGCACAGGCCTTCAAAGCCTGTAATATGGCCTTTTACAGCCTAATAGAGAGCTTACACGTAAATCACGTGGTTCCACGTGCCCAGACAGGTGGCCATCGGTCTAGTCCTTTCAGTCTCAATGGACTACGATGTATTAAGTCGTTTTCCTGAGCGCCAGGCCTAAGAACGCTGCTAACTACGTGCACAGGCCTTCAAAGCCTGTAATATGGCCTTTTACGCCTAATAGAGAGCTTACACGTAAATCACGTGGTTCCACGTGCCCAGACAGGTGGCCATCGGTCTAGTCCTTTCAGTCTCAATGGACTACGATGTATTAAGTCGTTTTCCTGAGCGCCAGGCCCTAAGAACGCTGCTAACTACGTGCACAGGCCTTCAAAGCCTGTAATATGGCCTTTTACAGCCTAATAGAGAGCTTACACGTAAATCACGTGGTTCCACGTGCCCAGACAGGTGGCCATCGGTCTAGTCCTTTCAGTCTCAATGGACTACGATGTATTAAGTCGTTTTCCTGAGCGCCAGGCCTAAGAACGCTGCTAACTACGTGCACAGGCCTTCAAAGCCTGTAATATGGCCTTTTACAGCCTAATAAGAGCTTACACGTAAATCACGTGGTTCCACGTGCCCAGACAGGTGGCCATCGGTCTAGTCCTTTCAGTCTCAATGGACTACGATGTATTAAGTCGTTTTCCTGAGCGCCAGGCCCTAAGAACGCTGCTAACTACGTGCACAGGCCTTCAAAGCCTGTAATATGGCCTTTTACGCCTAATAAGAGCTTACACGTAAATCACGTGGTTCCACGTGCCCAGACAGGTGGCCATCGGTCTAGTCCTTTCAGTCTCAATGGACTACGATGTATTAAGTCGTTTTCCTGAGCGTCAGGCTAAGAACGCTGCTAACTACGTGCACAGGCCTTCAAAGCCTGTAATATGGCCTTTTACAGCCTAATAGAGAGCTTACACGTAAATCACGTGGTTCCACGTGCCCAGACAGGTGGCCATCGGTCTAGTCCTTTCAGTCTCAATGGACTACGATGTATTAAGTCGTTTTCCTGAGCGCCAGGCCCTAAGAACGCTGCTAACTACGTGCACAGGCCTTCAAAGCCTGTAATATGGCCTTTTACGCCTAATAAGGAGCTTACACGTAAAGTGGCCAGTCCCTTTCAGTCTCAATGGACTACGATGTATTAAGTCGTTTTCCTGAGCGCCAGGCCTAAGAACGCTGCTAACTACGTGCACAGGCCTTCAAAGCCTGTAATATGGCCTTTTACGCCTAATAAGAGCTTACACGTAAATCACGTGGTTCCACGTGCCCAGACAGGTGGCCATCGGTCTAGTCCTTTCAGTCTCAATGGACTACGATGTATTAAGTCGTTTTCCTGAGCGCAGGCCTAAGAACGCTGCTAACTACGTGCACAGGCCTTCAAAGCCTGTAATATGGCCTTTTACAGCCTAATAGAGAGCTTACACGTAAATCACGTGGTTCCACGTGCCCAGACAGGTGGCCATCAGTCTAGTCCTTTCAGTCTCAATGGACTACGATGTATTAAGTCGTTTTCCTTAGCGCCAGGCCCTTAGAACGCTGCTAACTACGTGCACAGGCCTTCAAAGCCTGTAATATGGCCTTTTACGGCCTAATAAGGAGCTTACACGTAAAGTCTAGTCCTTTCAGTCTCAATGGACTACGATGTATTAAGTCGTTTTCCTGAGCGCCAGGCCCTAAGAACGCTGCTAACTACGTGCACAGGCCTTCTAAGCCTGTAATATGGCCTTTTACAGCCTAATAGAGAGCTTACACGTAAATCACGTGGTTCCACGTGCCCAGACAGGTGGCCATCGGTCTAGTCCTTTCAGTCTCAATGGACTACGATGTATTAAGTCGTTTTCCTGAGCGCCAGGCCCTAAGAACGCTGCTAACTACGTGCACAGGCCTTCAAAGCCTGTAATATGGCCTTTTACTGCCTAATAGAGAGCTTACACGTAAATCACGTGGTTCCACGTGCCCAGACAGGTGGCCATCGGTCTAGTCCTTTCAGTCTCAATGGACTACGATGTATTAAGTCGTTTTCCTGAGCGCCAGGCCTAAGAACGCTGCTAACTACGTGCACAGGCCTTCAAAGCCTGTAATATGGCCTTTTACGCCTAATAGAGAGCTTACACGTAAATCACGTGGTTCCACGTGCCAGACAGGTGGCCATCGGTCTAGTCCTTTCAGTCTCAATGGACTACGATGTATTAAGTCGTTTTCCTGAGCGCCAGGCCTAAGAACGCTGCTAACTACGTGCACAGGCCTTCAAAGCCTGTAATATGGCCTTTTACGCCTAATAAGAGCTTACACGTAAATCACGTGGTTCCATAGTGGCCATCGGTCTAGTCTTTCAATGGACTACGATGTATTAAGTCGTTTTCCTGAGCGCCAGGCCCTAAGAACGCTGCTAACTACGTGCACAGGCCTTCAAAGCCTGTAATATGGCCTTTTACGGCCTAATAAGGAGCTTACACGTAAATCACGTGGTTCCACGTGCCCAGACAGGTGGCCATCGGTCTAGTCCTTTCAGTCTCAATGGACTACGATGTATTAAGTCGTTTTCCTGAGCGCCAGGCCTAAGAACGCTGCTAACTACGTGCACAGGCCTTCAAAGCCTGTAATATGGCCTTTTACGCCTAATAGAGAGCTTACACGTAAATGGCCATAGTGGCCATTTCAGTCCTCAATGGACTACGATGTATTAAGTCGTTTTCCTGAGCGCCAGGCCCTAAGAACGCTGCTAACTACGTGCACAGGCCTTCAAAGCCTGTAATATGGCCTTTTACGCCTAATAGAGAGCTTACACGTAAATCACGTGGTTCCACGTGCCCAGACAGGTGGCCATCGGTCTAGTCCTTTCAGTCTCAATGGACTACGATGTATTAAGTCGTTTTCCTGAGCGCCAGGCCTAAGAACGCTGCTAACTACGTGCACAGGCCTTCAAAGCCTGTAATATGGCCTTTTACAGCCTAATAGAGAGCTTACACGTAAATCACGTGGTTCCACGTGCCCAGACAGGTGGCCATCGGTCTAGTCCTTTCAGTCTCAATGGACTACGATGTATTAAGTCGTTTTCCTGAGCGCCAGGCCTAAGAACGCTGCTAACTACGTGCACAGGCCTTCAAAGCCTGTAATATGGCCTTTTACGCCTAATAAGAGCTTACACGTAAATCACGTGGTTCCACGTGCCCAGACAGGTGGCCATCGGTCTAGTCCTTTCAGTCTCAATGGACTACGATGTATTAAGTCGTTTTCCTGAGCGCCAGGCCTAAGAACGCTGCTAACTACGTGCACAGGCCTTCAAAGCCTGTAATATGGCCTTTTACGCCTAATAGAGAGCTTACACGTAAATCACGTGGTTCCACGTGCCCAGACAGGTGGCCATCGGTCTAGTCCTTTCAGTCTCAATGGACTACGATGTATTAAGTCGTTTTCCTGAGCGCCAGGCTAAGAACGCTGCTAACTACGTGCACAGGCCTTCAAAGCCTGTAATATGGCCTTTTACAGCCTAATAGAGAGCTTACACGTAAATCACGTGGTTCCACGTGCCCAGACAGGTGGCCATCGGTCTAGTCCTTTCAGTCTCAATGGACTACGATGTATTAAGTCGTTTTCCTGAGCGCCAGGCCCTAAGAACGCTGCTAACTACGTGCACAGGCCTTCAAAGCCTGTAATATGGCCTTTTACGCCTAATAGAGAGCTTACACGTAAATCACGTGGTTCCACGTGCCCAGACAGGTGGCCATTCTCAGTCTCAATGGACTACGATGTATTAAGTCGTTTTCCTGAGCGCCAGGCATGAAGAACGCTGCTAACTACGTGCACAGGCCTTCAATGCCTGTAATATGGCCTTGTACAGCCTAATAGAGAGCTTACACGTAAATCACGTGGTTCCACGTGGCCAGACAGGTGGCCATCTGTCTATTCCTTTCAGTCTCAATGGACTACGATGTATTAAGTCGTTTTCCTGAGCGCCAGGCCCTAAGAACGCTGCTAACTACGTGCACAGGCCTTCAAAGCCTGTAATATGGCCTTTTACGCCTAATAGAGAGCTTACACGTAAATCACGTGGTTCCACGTGCCCAGACAGGTGGCCATCGGTCTAGTCCTTTCAGTCTCAATGGACTACGATGTATTAAGTCGTTTTCCTGAGCGCCAGGCCTAAGAACGCTGCTAACTACGTGCACAGGCCTTCAAAGCCTGTAATATGGCCTTTTACAGCCTAATAGAGAGCTTACACGTAAATCACGTGGTTCCACGTGCCCAGACAGGTGGCCATCGGTCTAGTCCTTTCAGTCTCAATGGACTACGATGTATTAAGTCGTTTTCCTGAGCGCCAGGCCTAAGAACGCTGCTAACTACGTGCACAGGCCTTCAAAGCCTGTAATATGGCCTTTTACGCCTAATAAGAGCTTACACGTAAAGTGGCCATAGTCCTTTCAGTCTCAATGGACTACGATGTATTAAGTCGTTTTCCTGAGCGCCAGGCCTAAGAACGCTGCTAACTACGTGCACAGGCCTTCAAAGCCTGTAATATGGCCTTTTACAGCCTAATAAGAGCTTACACGTAAATCACGTGGTTCCACGTGCCCAGACAGGTGGCCATCGGTCTAGTCCTTTCAGTCTCAATGGACTACGATGTATTAAGTCGTTTTCCTGAGCCAGGCCCTAAGAACGCTGCTAACTACGTGCACAGGCCTTCAAAGCCTGTAATATGGCCTTTTACGCCTAATAGAGAGCTTAACACGTAAAGGTGGCCATAGTCCTTTCAGTCTCAATGGACTACGATGTATTAAGTCGTTTTCCTGAGCGCCAGGCCCTAAGAACGCTGCTAACTACGTGCACAGGCCTTCAAAGCCTGTAATATGGCCTTTTACGCCTAATAGAGAGCTTACACGTAAATCACGTGGTTCCACGTGCCCAGACAGGTGGCCATCGGTCTAGTCCTTTCAGTCTCAATGGACTACGATGTATTAAGTCGTTTTCCTGAGCGCCAGGCCTAAGAACGCTGCTAACTACGTGCACAGGCCTTCAAAGCCTGTAATATGGCCTTTTACAGCCTAATAGAGAGCTTACACGTAAATCACGTGGTTCCACGTGCCCAGACAGGTGGCCATCGGTCTAGTCCTTTCAGTCTCAATGGACTACGATGTATTAAGTCGTTTTCCTGAGCGCCAGGCCTAAGAACGCTGCTAACTACGTGCACAGGCCTTCAAAGCCTGTAATATGGCCTTTTACGCCTAATAGGAGCTTACACGTAAATCACGTGGTTCCACGTGCCCAGACAGGTGGCCATCGGTCTAGTCCTTTCAGTCTCAATGGACTACGATGTATTAAGTCGTTTTCCTGAGCGCCAGGCCTAAGAACGCTGCTAACTACGTGCACAGGCCTTCAAAGCCTGTAATATGGCCTTTTACAGCCTAATAGAGAGCTTACACGTAAATCACGTGGTTCCACGTGCCCAGACAGGTGGCCATCGGTCTAGTCCTTTCAGTCTCAATGGACTACGATGTATTAAGTCGTTTTCCTGAGCGCCAGGCCTAAGAACGCTGCTAACTACGTGCACAGGCCTTCAAAGCCTGTAATATGGCCTTTTACGCCTAATAGAGAGCTTACACGTAAATCACGTGGTTCCACGTGCCCAGACAGGTGGCCATCGGTCTAGTCCTTTCAGTCTCAATGGACTACGATGTATTAAGTCGTTTTCCTGAGCGCCAGGCCCTAAGAACGCTGCTAACTACGTGCACAGGCCTTCAAAGCCTGTAATATGGCCTTTTACAGCCTAATAGAGAGCTTACACGTAAATCACGTGGTTCCACGTGCCCAGACAGGTGGCCATCGGTCTAGTCCTTTCAGTCTCAATGGACTACGATGTATTAAGTCGTTTTCCTGAGCGCCAGGCCTAAGAACGCTGCTAACTACGTGCACAGGCCTTCAAAGCCTGTAATATGGCCTTTTACAGCCTAATAGAGAGCTTACACGTAAATCACGTGGTTCCACGTGCCCAGACAGGTGGCCATCGGTCTAGTCCTTTCAGTCTCAATGGACTACGATGTATTAAGTCGTTTTCCTGAGCGCCAGGCCTAAGAACGCTGCTAACTACGTGCACAGGCCTTCAAAGCCTGTAATATGGCCTTTTACGGCCTAATAAGAGCTTACACGTAAATCACGTGGTTCCACGTGCCCAGACAGGTGGCCATCGGTCTAGTCCTTTCAGTCTCAATGGACTACGATGTATTAAGTCGTTTTCCTGAGCGCCAGGCCCTAAGAACGCTGCTAACTACGTGCACAGGCCTTCAAAGCCTGTAATATGGCCTTTTACAGCCTAATAGAGAGCTTACACGTAAATCACGTGGTTCCACGTGCCCAGACAGGTGGCCATCGGTCTAGTCCTTTCAGTCTCAATGGACTACGATGTATTAAGTCGTTTTCCTGAGCGCCAGGCCTAAGAACGCTGCTAACTACGTGCACAGGCCTTCAAAGCCTGTAATATGGCCTTTTACGCCTAATAGAGAGCTTACACGTAAATCACGTGGTTCCACGTGCCCAGACAGGTGGCCATCGGTCTAGTCCTTTCAGTCTCAATGGACTACGATGTATTAAGTCGTTTTCCTGAGCGCCAGGCCCTAAGAACGCTGCTAACTACGTGCACAGGCCTTCAAAGCCTGTAATATGGCCTTTTACAGCCTAATAGAGAGCTTACACGTAAATCACGTGGTTCCACGTGCCCAGACAGGTGGCCATCGGTCTAGTCCTTTCAGTCTCAATGGACTACGATGTATTAAGTCGTTTTCCTGAGCGCCAGGCCCTAAGAACGCTGCTAACTACGTGCACAGGCCTTCAAAGCCTGTAATATGGCCTTTTACAGCCTAATAGAGAGCTTACACGTAAATCACGTGGTTCCACGTGCCCAGACAGGTGGCCATCGGTCTAGTCCTTTCAGTCTCAATGGACTACGATGTATTAAGTCGTTTTCCTGAGCGCCAGGCCTAAGAACGCTGCTAACTACGTGCACAGGCCTTCAAAGCCTGTAATATGGCCTTTTACAGCCTAATAGAGAGCTTACACGTAAATCACGTGGTTCCACGTGCCCAGACAGGTGGCCATCGGTCTAGTCCTTTCAGTCTCAATGGACTACGATGTATTAAGTCGTTTTCCTGAGCGCCAGGCCTAAGAACGCTGCTAACTACGTGCACAGGCCTTCAAAGCCTGTAATATGGCCTTTTACAGCCTAATAGAGAGCTTACACGTAAATCACGTGGTTCCACGTGCCCAGACAGGTGGCCATCGGTCTAGTCCTTTCAGTCTCAATGGACTACGATGTATTAAGTCGTTTTCCTGAGCGCCAGGCCTAAGAACGCTGCTAACTACGTGCACAGGCCTTCAAAGCCTGTAATATGGCCTTTTACAGCCTAATAGAGAGCTTACACGTAAATCACGTGGTTCCACGTGCCCAGACAGGTGGCCATCGGTCTAGTCCTTTCAGTCTCAATGGACTACGATGTATTAAGTCGTTTTCCTGAGCGCCAGGCCTAAGAACGCTGCTAACTACGTGCACAGGCCTTCAAAGCCTGTAATATGGCCTTTTACGCCTAATAGGAGCTTACACGTAAATCACGTGGTTCCACGTGCCCAGACAGGTGGCCATCGGTCTAGTCCTTTCAGTCTCAATGGACTACGATGTATTAAGTCGTTTTCCTGAGCGCCAGGCCCTAAGAACGCTGCTAACTACGTGCACAGGCCTTCAAAGCCTGTAATATGGCCTTTTACAGCCTAATAGAGAGCTTACACGTAAATCACGTGGTTCCACGTGCCCAGACAGGTGGCCATCGGTCTAGTCCTTTCAGTCTCAATGGACTACGATGTATTAAGTCGTTTTCCTGAGCGCCAGGCCTAAGAACGCTGCTAACTACGTGCACAGGCCTTCAAAGCCTGTAATATGGCCTTTTACAGCCTAATAGAGAGCTTACACGTAAATCACGTGGTTCCACGTGCCCAGACAGGTGGCCATCGGTCTAGTCCTTTCAGTCTCAATGGACTACGATGTATTAAGTCGTTTTCCTGAGCGCCAGGCCCTAAGAACGCTGCTAACTACGTGCACAGGCCTTCAAAGCCTGTAATATGGCCTTTTACAGCCTAATAGAGAGCTTACACGTAAATCACGTGGTTCCACGTGCCCAGACAGGTGGCCATCGGTCTAGTCCTTTCAGTCTCAATGGACTACGATGTATTAAGTCGTTTTCCTGAGCGCCAGGCCTAAGAACGCTGCTAACTACGTGCACAGGCCTTCAAAGCCTGTAATATGGCCTTTTACGCCTAATAAGAGCTTACACGTAAATCACGTGGTTCCACGTGCCCAGACAGGTGGCCATCGGTCTAGTCCTTTCAGTCTCAATGGACTACGATGTATTAAGTCGTTTTCCTGAGCGCCAGGCCCTAAGAACGCTGCTAACTACGTGCACAGGCCTTCAAAGCCTGTAATATGGCCTTTTACAGCCTAATAAGAGCTTACACGTAAATCACGTGGTTCCACGTGCCCAGACAGGTGGCCATCGGTCTAGTCCTTTCAGTCTCAATGGACTACGATGTATTAAGTCGTTTTCCTGAGCGCCAGGCCCTAAGAACGCTGCTAACTACGTGCACAGGCCTTCAAAGCCTGTAATATGGCCTTTTACAGCCTAATAGAGAGCTTACACGTAAATCACGTGGTTCCACGTGCCCAGACAGGTGGCCATCGGTCTAGTCCTTTCAGTCTCAATGGACTACGATGTATTAAGTCGTTTTCCTGAGCGCCAGGCCTAAGAACGCTGCTAACTACGTGCACAGGCCTTCAAAGCCTGTAATATGGCCTTTTACAGCCTAATAGAGAGCTTACACGTAAATCACGTGGTTCCACGTGCCCAGACAGGTGGCCATCGGTCTAGTCCTTTCAGTCTCAATGGACTACGATGTATTAAGTCGTTTTCCTGAGCGCCAGGCCTAAGAACGCTGCTAACTACGTGCACAGGCCTTCAAAGCCTGTAATATGGCCTTTTACGCCTAATAAGAGCTTACACGTAAATCACGTGGTTCCACGTGCCCAGACAGGTGGCCATCGGTCTAGTCCTTTCAGTCTCAATGGACTACGATGTATTAAGTCGTTTTCCTGAGCGCCAGGCCTAAGAACGCTGCTAACTACGTGCACAGGCCTTCAAAGCCTGTAATATGGCCTTTTACAGCCTAATAGAGAGCTTACACGTAAATCACGTGGTTCCACGTGCCCAGACAGGTGGCCATCGGTCTAGTCCTTTCAGTCTCAATGGACTACGATGTATTAAGTCGTTTTCCTGAGCGCCAGGCCCTAAGAACGCTGCTAACTACGTGCACAGGCCTTCAAAGCCTGTAATATGGCCTTTTACGCCTAATAAGAGCTTACACGTAAATCACGTGGTTCCACGTGCCCAGACAGGTGGCCATCGGTCTAGTCCTTTCAGTCTCAATGGACTACGATGTATTAAGTCGTTTTCCTGAGCGCCAGGCCTAAGAACGCTGCTAACTACGTGCACAGGCCTTCAAAGCCTGTAATATGGCCTTTTACAGCCTAATAGAGAGCTTACACGTAAATCACGTGGTTCCACGTGCCCAGACAGGTGGCCATCGGTCTAGTCCTTTCAGTCTCAATGGACTACGATGTATTAAGTCGTTTTCCTGAGCGCCAGGCCCTAAGAACGCTGCTAACTACGTGCACAGGCCTTCAAAGCCTGTAATATGGCCTTTTACGCCTAATAGAGAGCTTACACGTAAATCACGTGGTTCCACGTGCCCAGACAGGTGGCCATCGGTCTAGTCCTTTCAGTCTCAATGGACTACGATGTATTAAGTCGTTTTCCTGAGCGCCAGGCCTAAGAACGCTGCTAACTACGTGCACAGGCCTTCAAAGCCTGTAATATGGCCTTTTACGCCTAATAAGGAGCTTACACGTAAATCACGTGGTTCCACGTGCCCAGACAGGTGGCCATCGGTCTAGTCCTTTCAGTCTCAATGGACTACGATGTATTAAGTCGTTTTCCTGAGCGCCAGGCCCTAAGAACGCTGCTAACTACGTGCACAGGCCTTCAAAGCCTGTAATATGGCCTTTTACAGCCTAATAGAGAGCTTACACGTAAATCACGTGGTTCCACGTGCCCAGACAGGTGGCCATCGGTCTAGTCCTTTCAGTCTCAATGGACTACGATGTATTAAGTCGTTTTCCTGAGCGCCAGGCCTAAGAACGCTGCTAACTACGTGCACAGGCCTTCAAAGCCTGTAATATGGCCTTTTACAGCCTAATAGAGAGCTTACACGTAAATCACGTGGTTCCACGTGCCCAGACAGGTGGCCATCGGTCTAGTCCTTTCAGTCTCAATGGACTACGATGTATTAAGTCGTTTTCCTGAGCGCCAGGCCCTAAGAACGCTGCTAACTACGTGCACAGGCCTTCAAAGCCTGTAATATGGCCTTTTACGCCTAATAGAGAGCTTACACGTAAATCACGTGGTTCCACGTGCCCAGACAGGTGGCCATCGGTCTAGTCCTTTCAGTCTCAATGGACTACGATGTATTAAGTCGTTTTCCTGAGCGCCAGGCCTAAGAACGCTGCTAACTACGTGCACAGGCCTTCAAAGCCTGTAATATGGCCTTTTACAGCCTAATAGAGAGCTTACACGTAAATCACGTGGTTCCACGTGCCCAGACAGGTGGCCATCGGTCTAGTCCTTTCAGTCTCAATGGACTACGATGTATTAAGTCGTTTTCCTGAGCGCCAGGCCTAAGAACGCTGCTAACTACGTGCACAGGCCTTCAAAGCCTGTAATATGGCCTTTTACAGCCTAATAGAGAGCTTACACGTAAATCACGTGGTTCCACGTGCCCAGACAGGTGGCCATCGGTCTAGTCCTTTCAGTCTCAATGGACTACGATGTATTAAGTCGTTTTCCTGAGCGCCAGGCCTAAGAACGCTGCTAACTACGTGCACAGGCCTTCAAAGCCTGTAATATGGCCTTTTACGCCTAATAGAGAGCTTACACGTAAATCACGTGGTTCCACGTGCCCAGACAGGTGGCCATCGGTCTAGTCCTTTCAGTCTCAATGGACTACGATGTATTAAGTCGTTTTCCTGAGCGCCAGGCCTAAGAACGCTGCTAACTACGTGCACAGGCCTTCAAAGCCTGTAATATGGCCTTTTACGCCTAATAGAGAGCTTACACGTAAATCACGTGGTTCCACGTGCCCAGACAGGTGGCCATCGGTCTAGTCCTTTCAGTCTCAATGGACTACGATGTA
>JASGCC010001333.1:0-38924 GCA_030067915.1 Hydractinia echinata | reverse complement strand
GTTGCCGGCGATTAAACTGCTTTCATTCGGCGTCTCATCAAAAATGAAAATATTTTTGAAAACTACAAGTCTCATGGGTTTTAGTGGTGAAAAAATAATTTTAAAAATCGTTCGGAAATGAGTTTACTCCCTGCTTACTTTCTTTGTATACATTCACTATACGGGCCGACCGGGATTTACGGGAAATCGCGGGTTTTCGGTTGCCGGCGATTAAACTGCTTTCATTCGGCGTCTCATCAAAAATGAAAAATTTTTGAAAACTACAAGTCTCATGGGTTTTAGTGGTGAAAAAATAATTTTAAAAATCGTTCGGGAAATGAGTTTACTCCCTGCTTACTTTCTTTGTATACATTCGACTATACGGGATTTACGGGAAATCGCGGGTTTTCGGTTGCCGGCGATTAAACTGCTTTCATTCGGCGTCTCATCAAAAATGAAAATATTTTTGAAAACTACAAGTCTCATGGGTTTTAGTGGTGAAAAAATAATTTTAAAAATCGTTCGGGAAATGAGTTTACTCCCTGCTTACTTTCTTTGTATACATTCGACTATAGGGATTTACGGGAAATCGCGGGTTTTCGGTTGCCGGCGATTAAACTGCTTTCATTCGGCGTCTCATCAAAAATGAAAATATTTTTGAAAACTACAAGTCTCATGGGTTTTAGTGGTGAAAAAATAATTTTAAAAATCGTTCGGGAAATGAGTTTACTCCCTGTACTTTCTTTGTATACATTCGACTATACGGGCCGACGGGATTTACGGGAAATCGCGGGTTTTCGGTTGCCGGCGATTAAACTGCTTTCATTCGGCGTCTCATCAAAAATGAAAATATTTTTGAAAACTACAAGTCTCATGGGTTTTAGTGGTGAAAAAATAATTTTAAAAATCGTTCGGGAAATGAGTTTACTCCCTGTACTTTCTTTGTATACATTCACTATACGGCCGACCGGGATTTACGGGAAATCGCGGGTTTTCGGTTGCCGGCGATTAAACTGCTTTCATTCGGCGTCTCATCAAAAATGAAAATATTTTTGAAAACTACAAGTCTCATGGGTTTTAGTGGTGAAAAAATAATTTTAAAAATCGTTCGGGAAATGAGTTTACTCCCTGCTTACTTTCTTTGTATACATTCGACTATACGGGATTTACGGGAAATCGCGGGTTTTCGGTTGCCGGCGATTAAACTGCTTTCATTCGGCGTCTCATCAAAAATGAAAATTTTTGAAAACTACAAGTCTCATGGGTTTTAGTGGTGAAAAAATAATTTTAAAAATCGTTCGGGAAATGAGTTTACTCCCTGCTTACTTTCTTTGTATACATTCGACTATACGGGATTTACGGGAAATCGCGGGTTTTCGGTTGCCGGCGATTAAACTGCTTTCATTCGGCGTCTCATCAAAAATGAAAATATTTTTGAAAACTACAAGTCTCATGGGTTTTAGTGGTGAAAAAATAATTTTAAAAATCGTTCGGGAAATGAGTTTACTCCCTGCTTACTTTCTTTGTATACATTCGACTATACGGGATTTACGGGAAATCGCGGGTTTTCGGTTGCCGGCGATTAAACTGCTTTCATTCGGCGTCTCATCAAAAATGAAAATATTTTTGAAAACTACAAGTCTCATGGGTTTTAGTGGTGAAAAAATAATTTTAAAAATCGTTCGGGAAATGAGTTTACTCCCTGCTTACTTTCTTTGTATACATTCGACTATCCGGGATTTACGGGAAATCGCGGGTTTTCGGTTGCCGGCGATTAAACTGCTTTCATTCGGCGTCTCATCAAAAATGAAAATATTTTTGAAAACTACAAGTCTCATGGGTTTTAGTGGTGAAAAAATAATTTTAAAAATCGTTCGGGAAATGAGTTTACTCCCTGTACTTTCTTTGTATACATTCGACTATACGGGATTTACGGGAAATCGCGGGTTTTCGGTTGCCGGCGATTAAACTGCTTTCATTCGGCGTCTCATCAAAAATGAAAATATTTTTGAAAACTACAAGTCTCATGGTTTTAGTGGTGAAAAAATAATTTTAAAAATCGTTCGGGAAATGAGTTTACTCCCTGGGTACTTTCTTTGTATACATTCGACTATACGGGCCGAGATTTACGGGAAATCGCGGGTTTTCGGTTGCCGGCGATTAAACTGCTTTCATTCGGCGTCTCATCAAAAATGAAAATATTTTTGAAAACTACAAGTCTCATGGGTTTTAGTGGTGAAAAAATAATTTTAAAAATCGTTCGGGAAATGAGTTTACTCCCTGCTTACTTTCTTTGTATACATTCGACTATACGGGATTTACGGGAAATCGCGGGTTTTCGGTTGCCGGCGATTAAACTGCTTTCATTCGGCGTCTCATCAAAAATGAAAATATTTTTGAAAACTACAAGTCTCATGGGTTTTAGTGGTGAAAAAATAATTTTAAAAATCGTTCGGGAAATGAGTTTACTCCCTGCTTACTTTCTTTGTATACATTCGACTATACGGGATTTACGGGAAATCGCGGGTTTTCGGTTGCCGGCGATTAAACTGCTTTCATTCGGCGTCTCATCAAAAATGAAAATATTTTTGAAAACTACAAGTCTCATGGGTTTTAGTGGTGAAAAAATAATTTTAAAAATCGTTCGGGAAATGAGTTTACTCCCTGCTTACTTTCTTTGTATACATTCGACTATACGGGATTTACGGGAAATCGCGGGTTTTCGGTTGCCGGCGATTAAACTGCTTTCATTCGGCGTCTCATCAAAAATGAAAATATTTTTGAAAACTACAAGTCTCATGGGTTTTAGTGGTGAAAAAATAATTTTAAAAATCGTTCGGGAAATGAGTTTACTCCCTGTACTTTCTTTGTATACATTCGACTATACGGCCGAGCCGGATTTACGGGAAATCGCGGGTTTTCGGTTGCCGGCGATTAAACTGCTTTCATTCGGCGTCTCATCAAAAATGAAAATATTTTTGAAAACTACAAGTCTCATGGGTTTTAGTGGTGAAAAAATAATTTTAAAAATCGTTCGGGAAATGAGTTTACTCCCTGCTTACTTTCTTTGTATACATTCGACGACGGGATTTACGGGAAATCGCGGGTTTTCGGTTGCCGGCGATTAAACTGCTTTCATTCGGCGTCTCATCAAAAATGAAAATATTTTTGAAAACTACAAGTCTCATGGGTTTTAGTGGTGAAAAAATAATTTTAAAAATCGTTCGGGAAATGAGTTTACTCCCTGCTTACTTTCTTTGTATACATTCGACTATACGGGATTTACGGGAAATCGCGGGTTTTCGGTTGCCGGCGATTAAACTGCTTTCATTCGGCGTCTCATCAAAAATGAAAATATTTTTGAAAACTACAAGTCTCATGGGTTTTAGTGGTGAAAAAATAATTTTAAAAATCGTTCGGGAAATGAGTTTACTCCCTGCTTACTTTCTTTGTATACATTCGACTATACGGGATTTACGGGAAATCGCGGGTTTTCGGTTGCCGGCGATTAAACTGCTTTCATTCGGCGTCTCATCAAAAATGAAAATATTTTTGAAAACTACAAGTCTCATGGGTTTTAGTGGTGAAAAAATAATTTTAAAAATCGTTCGGGAAATGAGTTTACTCCCTGCTTACTTTCTTTGTATACATTCGACTATACGGGCCGAGCCGGGATTTACGGGAAATCGCGGGTTTTCGGTTGCCGGCGATTAAACTGCTTTCATTCGGCGTCTCATCAAAAATGAAAATATTTTTGAAAACTACAAGTCTCATGGGTTTTAGTGGTGAAAAAATAATTTTAAAAATCGTTCGGGAAATGAGTTTACTCCCTGCTTACTTTCTTTGTATACATTCGACTATACGGGATTTACGGGAAATCGCGGGTTTTCGGTTGCCGGCGATTAAACTGCTTTCATTCGGCGTCTCATCAAAAATGAAAATATTTTTGAAAACTACAAGTCTCATGGGTTTTAGTGGTGAAAAAATAATTTTAAAAATCGTTCGGGAAATGAGTTTACTCCCTTACTTTCTTTGTATACATTCGACTATACGGCCGAGCCGGATTTACGGGAAATCGCGGGTTTTCGGTTGCCGGCGATTAAACTGCTTTCATTCGGCGTCTCATCAAAAATGAAAATATTTTTGAAAACTACAAGTCTCATGGGTTTTAGTGGTGAAAAAATAATTTTAAAAATCGTTCGGGAAATGAGTTTACTCCCTGCTTACTTTCTTTGTATACATTCGACTATACGGGATTTACGGGAAATCGCGGGTTTTCGGTTGCCGGCGATTAAACTGCTTTCATTCGGCGTCTCATCAAAAATGAAAATATTTTTGAAAACTACAAGTCTCATGGGTTTTAGTGGTGAAAAAATAATTTTAAAAATCGTTCGGGAAATGAGTTTACTCCCTGTACTTTCTTTGTATACATTCGACTATACGGGATTTACGGGAAATCGCGGGTTTTCGGTTGCCGGCGATTAAACTGCTTTCATTCGGCGTCTCATCAAAAATGAAAATATTTTTGAAAACTACAAGTCTCATGGGTTTTAGTGGTGAAAAAATAATTTTAAAAATCGTTCGGGAAATGAGTTTACTCCCTGCTTACTTTCTTTGTATACATTCGACTATACGGGCCGAGCCGGGATTTACGGGAAATCGCGGGTTTTCGGTTGCCGGCGATTAAACTGCTTTCATTCGGCGTCTCATCAAAAATGAAAATATTTTTGAAAACTACAAGTCTCATGGGTTTTAGTGGTGAAAAAATAATTTTAAAAATCGTTCGGGAAATGAGTTTACTCCCTGCTTACTTTCTTTGTATACATTCGACTATACGGGATTTACGGGAAATCGCGGGTTTTCGGTTGCCGGCGATTAAACTGCTTTCATTCGGCGTCTCATCAAAAATGAAAATATTTTTGAAAACTACAAGTCTCATGGGTTTTAGTGGTGAAAAAATAATTTTAAAAATCGTTCGGGAAATGAGTTTACTCCCTGTACTTTCTTTGTATACATTCGACTATACGGGATTTACGGGAAATCGCGGGTTTTCGGTTGCCGGCGATTAAACTGCTTTCATTCGGCGTCTCATCAAAAATGAAAATATTTTGAAAACTACAAGTCTCATGGGTTTTAGTGGTGAAAAAATAATAAAAATCGTTCGGGAAATGAGTTTACTCCCTGCTTACTTTCTTTGTATACATTCGACTATACGGGATTTACGGGAAATCGCGGGTTTTCGGTTGCCGGCGATTAAACTGCTTTCATTCGGCGTCTCATCAAAAATGAAAATATTTTTGAAAACTACAAGTCTCATGGGTTTTAGTGGTGAAAAAATAATTTTAAAAATCGTTCGGGAAATGAGTTTACTCCCTGCTTACTTTCTTTGTATACATTTGACTATACGGGATTTACGGGAAATCGCGGGTTTTCGGTTGCCGGCGATTAAACTGCTTTCATTCGGCGTCTCATCAAAAATGAAAATATTTTTGAAAACTACAAGTCTCATGGGTTTTAGTGGTGAAAAAATAATTTTAAAAATCGTTCGGGAAATGAGTTTACTCCCTGCTTACTTTCTTTGTATACATTCGACTATACGGGATTTACGGGAAATCGCGGGTTTTCGGTTGCCGGCGATTAAACTGCTTTCATTCGGCGTCTCATCAAAAATGAAAATATTTTTGAAAACTACAAGTCTCATGGGTTTTAGTGGTGAAAAAATAATTTTAAAAATCGTTCGGGAAATGAGTTTACTCCCTGCTTACTTTCTTTGTATACATTCGACTATACGGGATTTACGGGAAATCGCGGGTTTTCGGTTGCCGGCGATTAAACTGCTTTCATTCGGCGTCTCATCAAAAATGAAAATATTTTTGAAAACTACAAGTCTCATGGGTTTTAGTGGTGAAAAAATAATTTTAAAAATCGTTCGGGAAATGAGTTTACTCCCTGCTTACTTTCTTTGTATACATTCGACTATACGGGCCGACGGGATTTACGGGAAATCGCGGGTTTTCGGTTGCCGGCGATTAAACTGCTTTCATTCGGCGTCTCATCAAAAATGAAAATATTTTTGAAAACTACAAGTCTCATGGGTTTTAGTGGTGAAAAAATAATTTTAAAAATCGTTCGGGAAATGAGTTTACTCCCTGCTTACTTTCTTTGTATACATTCGACTATACGGGATTTACGGGAAATCGCGGGTTTTCGGTTGCCGGCGATTAAACTGCTTTCATTCGGCGTCTCATCAAAAATGAAAATATTTTTGAAAACTACAAGTCTCATGGGTTTTAGTGGTGAAAAAATAATTTTAAAAATCGTTCGGGAAATGAGTTTACTCCCTGCTTACT
Organism: Hydractinia echinata; assembly: GCA_030067915.1. Classification (NCBI taxonomy): domain Eukaryota; kingdom Metazoa; phylum Cnidaria; class Hydrozoa; order Anthoathecata; family Hydractiniidae; genus Hydractinia; species Hydractinia echinata. Next base: position 32,595 of record JASGCC010001333.1, on the reverse strand, counting down.
TTCTTTGTATACATTCGACTATACGGGATTTACGGGAAATCGCGGGTTTTCGGTTGCCGGCGATTAAACTGCTTTCATTCGGCGTCTCATCAAAAATGAAAATATTTTTGAAAACTACAAGTCTCATGGGTTTTAGTGGTGAAAAAATAATTTTAAAAATCGTTCGGGAAATGAGTTTACTCCCTGCTTTTCTTTGTATACATTCGACTATACGGGATTTACGGGAAATCGCGGGTTTTCGGTTGCCGGCGATTAAACTGCTTTCATTCGGCGTCTCATCAAAAATGAAAATATTTTTGAAAACTACAAGTCTCATGGGTTTTAGTGGTGAAAAAATAATTTTAAAAATCGTTCGGGAAATGAGTTTACTCCCTGCTTACTTTCTTTGTATACATTCGACTATACGGGATTTACGGGAAATCGCGGGTTTTCGGTTGCCGGCGATTAAACTGCTTTCATTCGGCGTCTCATCAAAAATGAAAATATTTTTGAAAACTACAAGTCTCATGGGTTTTAGTGGTGAAAAAATAATTTTAAAAATCGTTCGGGAAATGAGTTTACTCCCTGCTTACTTTCTTTGTATACATTCGACTATACGGGATTTACGGGAAATCGCGGGTTTTCGGTTGCCGGCGATTAAACTGCTTTCATTCGGCGTCTCATCAAAAATGAAAATATTTTTGAAAACTACAAGTCTCATGGGTTTTAGTGGTGAAAAAATAATTTTAAAAATCGTTCGGGAAATGAGTTTACTCCCTGCTTACTTTCTTTGTATACATTCGACTATACGGGATTTACGGGAAATCGCGGGTTTTCGGTTGCCGGCGATTAAACTGCTTTCATTCGGCGTCTCATCAAAAATGAAAATATTTTTGAAAACTACAAGTCTCATGGGTTTTAGTGGTGAAAAAATAATTTTAAAAATCGTTCGGGAAATGAGTTTACTCCCTGCTTACTTTCTTTGTATACATTCGACTATACGGGATTTACGGGAAATCGCGGGTTTTCGGTTGCCGGCGATTAAACTGCTTTCATTCGGCGTCTCATCAAAAATGAAAAATTTTTGAAAACTACAAGTCTCATGGGTTTTAGTGGTGAAAAAATAATTTTAAAAATCGTTCGGGAAATGAGTTTACTCCCTGCTTACTTTCTTTGTATACATTCGACTATACGGGATTTACGGGAAATCGCGGGTTTTCGGTTGCCGGCGATTAAACTGCTTTCATTCGGCGTCTCATCAAAAATGAAAATATTTTTGAAAACTACAAGTCTCATGGGTTTTAGTGGTGAAAAAATAATTTTAAAAATCGTTCGGGAAATGAGTTTACTCCCTGTACTTTCTTTGTATACATTCGACTATACGGGATTTACGGGAAATCGCGGGTTTTCGGTTGCCGGCGATTAAACTGCTTTCATTCGGCGTCTCATCAAAAATGAAAATATTTTTGAAAACTACAAGTCTCATGGGTTTTAGTGGTGAAAAAATAATTTTAAAAATCGTTCGGGAAATGAGTTTACTCCCTGCTTACTTTCTTTGTATACATTCGACTATACGGGATTTACGGGAAATCGCGGGTTTTCGGTTGCCGGCGATTAAACTGCTTTCATTCGGCGTCTCATCAAAAATGAAAATATTTTTGAAAACTACAAGTCTCATGGGTTTTAGTGGTGAAAAAATAATTTTAAAAATCGTTCGGGAAATGAGTTTACTCCCTGCTTACTTTCTTTGTATACATTCGACTATACGGGATTTACGGGAAATCGCGGGTTTTCGGTTGCCGGCGATTAAACTGCTTTCATTCGGCGTCTCATCAAAAATGAAAATATTTTTGAAAACTACAAGTCTCATGGGTTTTAGTGGTGAAAAAATAATTTTAAAAATCGTTCGGGAAATGAGTTTACTCCCTGCTTACTTTCTTTGTATACATTCGACTATACGGGATTTACGGGAAATCGCGGGTTTTCGGTTGCCGGCGATTAAACTGCTTTCATTCGGCGTCTCATCAAAAATGAAAATATTTTTGAAAACTACAAGTCTCATGGGTTTTAGTGGTGAAAAAATAATTTTAAAAATCGTTCGGGAAATGAGTTTACTCCCTGCTTACTTTCTTTGTATACATTCGACTATACGGGATTTACGGGAAATCGCGGGTTTTCGGTTGCCGGCGATTAAACTGCTTTCATTCGGCGTCTCATCAAAAATGAAAATATTTTTGAAAACTACAAGTCTCATGGGTTTTAGTGGTGAAAAAATAATTTTAAAAATCGTTCGGGAAATGAGTTTACTCCCTGCTTACTTTCTTTGTATACATTCGACTATACGGGATTTACGGGAAATCGCGGGTTTTCGGTTGCCGGCGATTAAACTGCTTTCATTCGGCGTCTCATCAAAAATGAAAATATTTTTGAAAACTACAAGTCTCATGGGTTTTAGTGGTGAAAAAATAATTTTAAAAATCGTTCGGGAAATGAGTTTACTCCCTGCTTACTTTCTTTGTATACATTCGACTATACGGGATTTACGGGAAATCGCGGGTTTTCGGTTGCCGGCGATTAAACTGCTTTCATTCGGCGTCTCATCAAAAATGAAAATATTTTTGAAAACTACAAGTCTCATGGGTTTTAGTGGTGAAAAAATAATTTTAAAAATCGTTCGGGAAATGAGTTTACTCCCTGCTTACTTTCTTTGTATACATTCGACTATACGGGATTTACGGGAAATCGCGGGTTTTCGGTTGCCGGCGATTAAACTGCTTTCATTCGGCGTCTCATCAAAAATGAAAATATTTTTGAAAACTACAAGTCTCATGGGTTTTAGTGGTGAAAAAATAATTTTAAAAATCGTTCGGGAAATGAGTTTACTCCCTGCTTACTTTCTTTGTATACATTCGACTATACGGGATTTACGGGAAATCGCGGGTTTTCGGTTGCCGGCGATTAAACTGCTTTCATTCGGCGTCTCATCAAAAATGAAAATATTTTTGAAAACTACAAGTCTCATGGGTTTTAGTGGTGAAAAAATAATTTTAAAAATCGTTCGGGAAATGAGTTTACTCCCTGCTTACTTTCTTTGTATACATTCGACTATACGGGATTTACGGGAAATCGCGGGTTTTCGGTTGCCGGCGATTAAACTGCTTTCATTCGGCGTCTCATCAAAAATGAAAATATTTTTGAAAACTACAAGTCTCATGGGTTTTAGTGGTGAAAAAATAATTTTAAAAATCGTTCGGGAAATGAGTTTACTCCCTGCTTACTTTCTTTGTATACATTCGACTATACGGGATTTACGGGAAATCGCGGGTTTTCGGTTGCCGGCGATTAAACTGCTTTCATTCGGCGTCTCATCAAAAATGAAAATATTTTTGAAAACTACAAGTCTCATGGGTTTTAGTGGTGAAAAAATAATTTTAAAAATCGTTCGGGAAATGAGTTTACTCCCTGCTTACTTTCTTTGTATACATTCGACTATACGGGATTTACGGGAAATCGCGGGTTTTCGGTTGCCGGCGATTAAACTGCTTTCATTCGGCGTCTCATCAAAAATGAAAATATTTTTGAAAACTACAAGTCTCATGGGTTTTAGTGGTGAAAAAATAATTTTAAAAATCGTTCGGGAAATGAGTTTACTCCCTGTACTTTCTTTGTATACATTCGACTATACGGGATTTACGGGAAATCGCGGGTTTTCGGTTGCCGGCGATTAAACTGCTTTCATTCGGCGTCTCATCAAAAATGAAAATATTTTTGAAAACTACAAGTCTCATGGGTTTTAGTGGTGAAAAAATAATTTTAAAAATCGTTCGGGAAATGAGTTTACTCCCTGCTTACTTTCTTTGTATACATTCGACTATACGGGCCGGGATTTACGGGAAATCGCGGGTTTTCGGTTGCCGGCGATTAAACTGCTTTCATTCGGCGTCTCATCAAAAATGAAAATATTTTTGAAAACTACAAGTCTCATGGGTTTTAGTGGTGAAAAAATAATTTTAAAAATCGTTCGGGAAATGAGTTTACTCCCTGCTTACTTTCTTTGTATACATTCGACTATACGGGATTTACGGGAAATCGCGGGTTTTCGGTTGCCGGCGATTAAACTGCTTTCATTCGGCGTCTCATCAAAAATGAAAATATTTTTGAAAACTACAAGTCTCATGGGTTTTAGTGGTGAAAAAATAATTTTAAAAATCGTTCGGGAAATGAGTTTACTCCCTGCTTACTTTCTTTGTATACATTCGACTATACGGGATTTACGGGAAATCGCGGGTTTTCGGTTGCCGGCGATTAAACTGCTTTCATTCGGCGTCTCATCAAAAATGAAAATATTTTTGAAAACTACAAGTCTCATGGGTTTTAGTGGTGAAAAAATAATTTTAAAAATCGTTCGGGAAATGAGTTTACTCCCTGCTTACTTTCTTTGTATACATTCGACTATACGGGATTTACGGGAAATCGCGGGTTTTCGGTTGCCGGCGATTAAACTGCTTTCATTCGGCGTCTCATCAAAAATGAAAATATTTTTGAAAACTACAAGTCTCATGGGTTTTAGTGGTGAAAAAATAATTTTAAAAATCGTTCGGGAAATGAGTTTACTCCCTGCTTACTTTCTTTGTATACATTCGACTATACGGGATTTACGGGAAATCGCGGGTTTTCGGTTGCCGGCGATTAAACTGCTTTCATTCGGCGTCTCATCAAAAATGAAAATATTTTTGAAAACTACAAGTCTCATGGGTTTTAGTGGTGAAAAAATAATTTTAAAAATCGTTCGGGAAATGAGTTTACTCCCTGCTTACTTTCTTTGTATACATTCGACTATACGGGATTTACGGGAAATCGCGGGTTTTCGGTTGCCGGCGATTAAACTGCTTTCATTCGGCGTCTCATCAAAAATGAAAATATTTTTGAAAACTACAAGTCTCATGGGTTTTAGTGGTGAAAAAATAATTTTAAAAATCGTTCGGGAAATGAGTTTACTCCCTGCTTACTTTCTTTGTATACATTCGACTATACGGGATTTACGGGAAATCGCGGGTTTTCGGTTGCCGGCGATTAAACTGCTTTCATTCGGCGTCTCATCAAAAATGAAAATATTTTTGAAAACTACAAGTCTCATGGGTTTTAGTGGTGAAAAAATAATTTTAAAAATCGTTCGGGAAATGAGTTTACTCCCTGCTTACTTTCTTTGTATACATTCGACTATACGGGATTTACGGGAAATCGCGGGTTTTCGGTTGCCGGCGATTAAACTGCTTTCATTCGGCGTCTCATCAAAAATGAAAATATTTTTGAAAACTACAAGTCTCATGGGTTTTAGTGGTGAAAAAATAATTTTAAAAATCGTTCGGGAAATGAGTTTACTCCCTGCTTACTTTCTTTGTATACATTCGACTATACGGGATTTACGGGAAATCGCGGGTTTTCGGTTGCCGGCGATTAAACTGCTTTCATTCGGCGTCTCATCAAAAATGAAAATATTTTTGAAAACTACAAGTCTCATGGGTTTTAGTGGTGAAAAAATAATTTTAAAAATCGTTCGGGAAATGAGTTTACTCCCTGTACTTTCTTTGTATACATTCGACTATACGGGCCGAGCCGGGATTTACGGGAAATCGCGGGTTTTCGGTTGCCGGCGATTAAACTGCTTTCATTCGGCGTCTCATCAAAAATGAAAATATTTTTGAAAACTACAAGTCTCATGGGTTTTAGTGGTGAAAAAATAATTTTAAAAATCGTTCGGGAAATGAGTTTACTCCCTGTACTTTCTTTGTATACATTCGACTATACGGGCCGACGGGATTTACGGGAAATCGCGGGTTTTCGGTTGCCGGCGATTAAACTGCTTTCATTCGGCGTCTCATCAAAAATGAAAATTTTTTGAAAACTACAAGTCTCATGGGTTTTAGTGGTGAAAAAATAATTTTAAAAATCGTTCGGGAAATGAGTTTACTCCCTGCTTACTTTCTTTGTATACATTCGACTATACGGGATTTACGGGAAATCGCGGGTTTTCGGTTGCCGGCGATTAAACTGCTTTCATTCGGCGTCTCATCAAAAATGAAAATATTTTTGAAAACTACAAGTCTCATGGGTTTTAGTGGTGAAAAAATAATTTTAAAAATCGTTCGGGAAATGAGTTTACTCCCTGCTTACTTTCTTTGTATACATTCGACTATACGGGATTTACGGGAAATCGCGGGTTTTCGGTTGCCGGCGATTAAACTGCTTTCATTCGGCGTCTCATCAAAAATGAAAATATTTTTGAAAACTACAAGTCTCATGGGTTTTAGTGGTGAAAAAATAATTTTAAAAATCGTTCGGGAAATGAGTTTACTCCCTGCTTACTTTCTTTGTATACATTCGACTATACGGGATTTACGGGAAATCGCGGGTTTTCGGTTGCCGGCGATTAAACTGCTTTCATTCGGCGTCTCATCAAAAATGAAAATATTTTTGAAAACTACAAGTCTCATGGGTTTTAGTGGTGAAAAAATAATTTTAAAAATCGTTCGGGAAATGAGTTTACTCCCTGTACTTTCTTTGTATACATTCGACTATACGGGCCGACGGATTTACGGGAAATCGCGGGTTTTCGGTTGCCGGCGATTAAACTGCTTTCATTCGGCGTCTCATCAAAAATGAAAATATTTTTGAAAACTACAAGTCTCATGGGTTTTAGTGGTGAAAAAATAATTTTAAAAATCGTTCGGGAAATGAGTTTACTCCCTGTACTTTCTTTGTATACATTCGACTATACGGGCCGAGGGATTTACGGGAAATCGCGGGTTTTCGGTTGCCGGCGATTAAACTGCTTTCATTCGGCGTCTCATCAAAAATGAAAATATTTTTGAAAACTACAAGTCTCATGGGTTTTAGTGGTGAAAAAATAATTTTAAAAATCGTTCGGGAAATGAGTTTACTCCCTGCTTACTTTCTTTGTATACATTCGACTATACGGGATTTACGGGAAATCGCGGGTTTTCGGTTGCCGGCGATTAAACTGCTTTCATTCGGCGTCTCATCAAAAATGAAAATATTTTTGAAAACTACAAGTCTCATGGGTTTTAGTGGTGAAAAAATAATTTTAAAAATCGTTCGGGAAATGAGTTTACTCCCTGCTTACTTTCTTTGTATACATTCGACTATACGGGATTTACGGGAAATCGCGGGTTTTCGGTTGCCGGCGATTAAACTGCTTTCATTCGGCGTCTCATCAAAAATGAAAATATTTTTGAAAACTACAAGTCTCATGGGTTTTAGTGGTGAAAAAATAATTTTAAAAATCGTTCGGGAAATGAGTTTACTCCCTGCTTACTTTCTTTGTATACATTCGACTATACGGGATTTACGGGAAATCGCGGGTTTTCGGTTGCCGGCGATTAAACTGCTTTCATTCGGCGTCTCATCAAAAATGAAAATATTTTTGAAAACTACAAGTCTCATGGGTTTTAGTGGTGAAAAAATAATTTTAAAAATCGTTCGGGAAATGAGTTTACTCCCTGCTTACTTTCTTTGTATACATTCGACTATACGGGCCGAGCCGGGATTTACGGGAAATCGCGGGTTTTCGGTTGCCGGCGATTAAACTGCTTTCATTCGGCGTCTCATCAAAAATGAAAATATTTTTGAAAACTACAAGTCTCATGGGTTTTAGTGGTGAAAAAATAATTTTAAAAATCGTTCGGGAAATGAGTTTACTCCCTGCTTACTTTCTTTGTATACATTCGACTATACGGGATTTACGGGAAATCGCGGGTTTTCGGTTGCCGGCGATTAAACTGCTTTCATTCGGCGTCTCATCAAAAATGAAAATATTTTTGAAAACTACAAGTCTCATGGGTTTTAGTGGTGAAAAAATAATTTTAAAAATCGTTCGGGAAATGAGTTTACTCCCTGTACTTTCTTTGTATACATTCGACTATACGGGGATTTACGGGAAATCGCGGGTTTTCGGTTGCCGGCGATTAAACTGCTTTCATTCGGCGTCTCATCAAAAATGAAAATATTTTTGAAAACTACAAGTCTCATGGGTTTTAGTGGTGAAAAAATAATTTTAAAAATCGTTCGGGAAATGAGTTTACTCCCTGTACTTTCTTTGTATACATTCGACTATACGGGCCGAGGATTTACGGGAAATCGCGGGTTTTCGGTTGCCGGCGATTAAACTGCTTTCATTCGGCGTCTCATCAAAAATGAAAATATTTTTGAAAACTACAAGTCTCATGGGTTTTAGTGGTGAAAAAATAATTTTAAAAATCGTTCGGGAAATGAGTTTACTCCCTGCTTACTTTCTTTGTATACATTCGACTATACGGGATTTACGGGAAATCGCGGGTTTTCGGTTGCCGGCGATTAAACTGCTTTCATTCGGCGTCTCATCAAAAATGAAAATATTTTTGAAAACTACAAGTCTCATGGGTTTTAGTGGTGAAAAAATAATTTTAAAAATCGTTCGGGAAATGAGTTTACTCCCTGCTTACTTTCTTTGTATACATTCGACTATACGGGCCGACGGGATTTACGGGAAATCGCGGGTTTTCGGTTGCCGGCGATTAAACTGCTTTCATTCGGCGTCTCATCAAAAATGAAAATATTTTTGAAAACTACAAGTCTCATGGGTTTTAGTGGTGAAAAAATAATTTTAAAAATCGTTCGGGAAATGAGTTTACTCCCTGCTTACTTTCTTTGTATACATTCGACTATACGGCCGAGGGATTTACGGGAAATCGCGGGTTTTCGGTTGCCGGCGATTAAACTGCTTTCATTCGGCGTCTCATCAAAAATGAAAATATTTTTGAAAACTACAAGTCTCATGGGTTTTAGTGGTGAAAAAATAATTTTAAAAATCGTTCGGGAAATGAGTTTACTCCCTGCTTACTTTCTTTGTATACATTCGACTATACGGGATTTACGGGAAATCGCGGGTTTTCGGTTGCCGGCGATTAAACTGCTTTCATTCGGCGTCTCATCAAAAATGAAAATATTTTTGAAAACTACAAGTCTCATGGGTTTTAGTGGTGAAAAAATAATTTTAAAAATCGTTCGGGAAATGAGTTTACTCCCTGCTTACTTTCTTTGTATACATTCGACTATACGGGATTTACGGGAAATCGCGGGTTTTCGGTTGCCGGCGATTAAACTGCTTTCATTCGGCGTCTCATCAAAAATGAAAATATTTTTGAAAACTACAAGTCTCATGGGTTTTAGTGGTGAAAAAATAATTTTAAAAATCGTTCGGGAAATGAGTTTACTCCCTGTACTTTCTTTGTATACATTCGACTATACGGCCGACGGGATTTACGGGAAATCGCGGGTTTTCGGTTGCCGGCGATTAAACTGCTTTCATTCGGCGTCTCATCAAAAATGAAAATATTTTTGAAAACTACAAGTCTCATGGGTTTTAGTGGTGAAAAAATAATTTTAAAAATCGTTCGGGAAATGAGTTTACTCCCTGCTTACTTTCTTTGTATACATTCGACTATACGGCCGAGCGGGATTTACGGGAAATCGCGGGTTTTCGGTTGCCGGCGATTAAACTGCTTTCATTCGGCGTCTCATCAAAAATGAAAATATTTTTGAAAACTACAAGTCTCATGGGTTTTAGTGGTGAAAAAATAATTTTAAAAATCGTTCGGGAAATGAGTTTACTCCCTGCTTACTTTCTTTGTATACATTCGACTATACGGGATTTACGGGAAATCGCGGGTTTTCGGTTGCCGGCGATTAAACTGCTTTCATTCGGCGTCTCATCAAAAATGAAAATATTTTTGAAAACTACAAGTCTCATGGGTTTTAGTGGTGAAAAAATAATTTTAAAAATCGTTCGGGAAATGAGTTTACTCCCTGCTTACTTTCTTTGTATACATTCGACTATACGGGATTTACGGGAAATCGCGGGTTTTCGGTTGCCGGCGATTAAACTGCTTTCATTCGGCGTCTCATCAAAAATGAAAATATTTTTGAAAACTACAAGTCTCATGGGTTTTAGTGGTGAAAAAATAATTTTAAAAATCGTTCGGGAAATGAGTTTACTCCCTGCTTACTTTCTTTGTATACATTCGACTATACGGGATTTACGGGAAATCGCGGGTTTTCGGTTGCCGGCGATTAAACTGCTTTCATTCGGCGTCTCATCAAAAATGAAAATATTTTTGAAAACTACAAGTCTCATGGGTTTTAGTGGTGAAAAAATAATTTTAAAAATCGTTCGGGAAATGAGTTTACTCCCTGTACTTTCTTTGTATACATTCGACTATACGGGCCGACGGGATTTACGGGAAATCGCGGGTTTTCGGTTGCCGGCGATTAAACTGCTTTCATTCGGCGTCTCATCAAAAATGAAAATATTTTTGAAAACTACAAGTCTCATGGGTTTTAGTGGTGAAAAAATAATTTTAAAAATCGTTCGGGAAATGAGTTTACTCCCTGTACTTTCTTTGTATACATTCGACTCGACGGGATTTACGGGAAATCGCGGGTTTTCGGTTGCCGGCGATTAAACTGCTTTCATTCGGCGTCTCATCAAAAATGAAAATATTTTTGAAAACTACAAGTCTCATGGGTTTTAGTGGTGAAAAAATAATTTTAAAAATCGTTCGGGAAATGAGTTTACTCCCTGCTTACTTTCTTTGTATACATTCGACTATACGGGATTTACGGGAAATCGCGGGTTTTCGGTTGCCGGCGATTAAACTGCTTTCATTCGGCGTCTCATCAAAAATGAAAAATTTTTGAAAACTACAAGTCTCATGGGTTTTAGTGGTGAAAAAATAATTTTAAAAATCGTTCGGGAAATGAGTTTACTCCTGCTTACTTTCTTTGTATACATTCGACTATACGGGATTTACGGGAAATCGCGGGTTTTCGGTTGCCGGCGATTAAACTGCTTTCATTCGGCGTCTCATCAAAAATGAAAATATTTTTGAAAACTACAAGTCTCATGGGTTTTAGTGGTGAAAAAATAATTTTAAAAATCGTTCGGGAAATGAGTTTACTCCCTGCTTACTTTCTTTGTATACATTCGACTATACGGGCCGACGGGATTTACGGGAAATCGCGGGTTTTCGGTTGCCGGCGATTAAACTGCTTTCATTCGGCGTCTCATCAAAAATGAAAATATTTTTGAAAACTACAAGTCTCATGGGTTTTAGTGGTGAAAAAATAATTTTAAAAATCGTTCGGGAAATGAGTTTACTCCCTGCTTACTTTCTTTGTATACATTCGACTATACGGGATTTACGGGAAATCGCGGGTTTTCGGTTGCCGGCGATTAAACTGCTTTCATTCGGCGTCTCATCAAAAATGAAAATATTTTTGAAAACTACAAGTCTCATGGGTTTTAGTGGTGAAAAAATAATTTTAAAAATCGTTCGGGAAATGAGTTTACTCCCTGTACTTTCTTTGTATACATTCGACTATACGGGATTTACGGGAAATCGCGGGTTTTCGGTTGCCGGCGATTAAACTGCTTTCATTCGGCGTCTCATCAAAAATGAAAATATTTTTGAAAACTACAAGTCTCATGGGTTTTAGTGGTGAAAAAATAATTTTAAAAATCGTTCGGGAAATGAGTTTACTCCCTGCTTACTTTCTTTGTATACATTCGACTATACGGGATTTACGGGAAATCGCGGGTTTTCGGTTGCCGGCGATTAAACTGCTTTCATTCGGCGTCTCATCAAAAATGAAAATATTTTTGAAAACTACAAGTCTCATGGGTTTTAGTGGTGAAAAAATAATTTTAAAAATCGTTCGGGAAATGAGTTTACTCCCTGCTTACTTTCTTTGTATACATTCGACTATACGGGATTTACGGGAAATCGCGGGTTTTCGGTTGCCGGCGATTAAACTGCTTTCATTCGGCGTCTCATCAAAAATGAAAATATTTTTGAAAACTACAAGTCTCATGGGTTTTAGTGGTGAAAAAATAATTTTAAAAATCGTTCGGGAAATGAGTTTACTCCCTGCTTACTTTCTTTGTATACATTCGACTATACGGGATTTACGGGAAATCGCGGGTTTTCGGTTGCCGGCGATTAAACTGCTTTCATTCGGCGTCTCATCAAAAATGAAAATATTTTTGAAAACTACAAGTCTCATGGGTTTTAGTGGTGAAAAAATAATTTTAAAAATCGTTCGGGAAATGAGTTTACTCCCTGCTTACTTTCTTTGTATACATTCGACTATACGGGATTTACGGGAAATCGCGGGTTTTCGGTTGCCGGCGATTAAACTGCTTTCATTCGGCGTCTCATCAAAAATGAAAATATTTTTGAAAACTACAAGTCTCATGGGTTTTAGTGGTGAAAAAATAATTTTAAAAATCGTTCGGGAAATGAGTTTACTCCCTGTACTTTCTTTGTATACATTCGACTATACGGGCCGACGGGATTTACGGGAAATCGCGGGTTTTCGGTTGCCGGCGATTAAACTGCTTTCATTCGGCGTCTCATCAAAAATGAAAATATTTTTGAAAACTACAAGTCTCATGGGTTTTAGTGGTGAAAAAATAATTTTAAAAATCGTTCGGGAAATGAGTTTACTCCCTGTACTTTCTTTGTATACATTCGACTATACGGGCCGAGCCGGATTTACGGGAAATCGCGGGTTTTCGGTTGCCGGCGATTAAACTGCTTTCATTCGGCGTCTCATCAAAAATGAAAATATTTTTGAAAACTACAAGTCTCATGGGTTTTAGTGGTGAAAAAATAATTTTAAAAATCGTTCGGGAAATGAGTTTACTCCCTGCTTACTTTCTTTGTATACATTCGACTACGGCCGACGGGATTTACGGGAAATCGCGGGTTTTCGGTTGCCGGCGATTAAACTGCTTTCATTCGGCGTCTCATCAAAAATGAAAATATTTTTGAAAACTACAAGTCTCATGGGTTTTAGTGGTGAAAAAATAATTTTAAAAATCGTTCGGGAAATGAGTTTACTCCCTGCTTACTTTCTTTGTATACATTCGACTATACGGGATTTACGGGAAATCGCGGGTTTTCGGTTGCCGGCGATTAAACTGCTTTCATTCGGCGTCTCATCAAAAATGAAAATATTTTTGAAAACTACAAGTCTCATGGGTTTTAGTGGTGAAAAAATAATTTTAAAAATCGTTCGGGAAATGAGTTTACTCCCTGCTTACTTTCTTTGTATACATTCGACTATACGGGATTTACGGGAAATCGCGGGTTTTCGGTTGCCGGCGATTAAACTGCTTTCATTCGGCGTCTCATCAAAAATGAAAATATTTTTGAAAACTACAAGTCTCATGGGTTTTAGTGGTGAAAAAATAATTTTAAAAATCGTTCGGGAAATGAGTTTACTCCCTGCTTACTTTCTTTGTATACATTCGACTATACGGGATTTACGGGAAATCGCGGGTTTTCGGTTGCCGGCGATTAAACTGCTTTCATTCGGCGTCTCATCAAAAATGAAAATATTTTTGAAAACTACAAGTCTCATGGGTTTTAGTGGTGAAAAAATAATTTTAAAAATCGTTCGGGAAATGAGTTTACTGCTACTTTCTTTGTATACATTCGACTATACGGGATTTACGGGAAATCGCGGGTTTTCGGTTGCCGGCGATTAAACTGCTTTCATTCGGCGTCTCATCAAAAATGAAAATATTTTTGAAAACTACAAGTCTCATGGGTTTTAGTGGTGAAAAAATAATTTTAAAAATCGTTCGGGAAATGAGTTTACTCCCTGCTTACTTTCTTTGTATACATTCGACTATACGGGATTTACGGGAAATCGCGGGTTTTCGGTTGCCGGCGATTAAACTGCTTTCATTCGGCGTCTCATCAAAAATGAAAATATTTTTGAAAACTACAAGTCTCATGGGTTTTAGTGGTGAAAAAATAATTTTAAAAATCGTTCGGGAAATGAGTTTACTCCCTGCTTACTTTCTTTGTATACATTCGACTATACGGGATTTACGGGAAATCGCGGGTTTTCGGTTGCCGGCGATTAAACTGCTTTCATTCGGCGTCTCATCAAAAATGAAAATATTTTTGAAAACTACAAGTCTCATGGGTTTTAGTGGTGAAAAAATAATTTTAAAAATCGTTCGGGAAATGAGTTTACTCCCTGTACTTTCTTTGTATACATTCGACTATACGGGCCGAGCCGGGATTTACGGGAAATCGCGGGTTTTCGGTTGCCGGCGATTAAACTGCTTTCATTCGGCGTCTCATCAAAAATGAAAATATTTTTGAAAACTACAAGTCTCATGGGTTTTAGTGGTGAAAAAATAATTTTAAAAATCGTTCGGGAAATGAGTTTACTCCCTGCTACTTTCTTTGTATACATTCGACTATACGGGCCGAGGGATTTACGGGAAATCGCGGGTTTTCGGTTGCCGGCGATTAAACTGCTTTCATTCGGCGTCTCATCAAAAATGAAAATATTTTTGAAAACTACAAGTCTCATGGGTTTTAGTGGTGAAAAAATAATTTTAAAAATCGTTCGGGAAATGAGTTTACTCCCTGCTTACTTTCTTTGTATACATTCGACTATACGGGATTTACGGGAAATCGCGGGTTTTCGGTTGCCGGCGATTAAACTGCTTTCATTCGGCGTCTCATCAAAAATGAAAATATTTTTGAAAACTACAAGTCTCATGGGTTTTAGTGGTGAAAAAATAATTTTAAAAATCGTTCGGGAAATGAGTTTACTCCCTGCTTACTTTCTTTGTATACATTCGACTATACGGGATTTACGGGAAATCGCGGGTTTTCGGTTGCCGGCGATTAAACTGCTTTCATTCGGCGTCTCATCAAAAATGAAAATATTTTTGAAAACTACAAGTCTCATGGGTTTTAGTGGTGAAAAAATAATTTTAAAAATCGTTCGGGAAATGAGTTTACTCCCTGCTTACTTTCTTTGTATACATTCGACTATACGGGCCGAGCCGGGATTTACGGGAAATCGCGGGTTTTCGGTTGCCGGCGATTAAACTGCTTTCATTCGGCGTCTCATCAAAAATGAAAATATTTTTGAAAACTACAAGTCTCATGGGTTTTAGTGGTGAAAAAATTTTAAAAATCGTTCGGGAAATGAGTTTACTCCCTGCTTACTTTCTTTGTATACATTCGACTATACGGGCCGAGCGGGATTTACGGGAAATCGCGGGTTTTCGGTTGCCGGCGATTAAACTGCTTTCATTCGGCGTCTCATCAAAAATGAAAATTTTTTGAAAACTACAAGTCTCATGGGTTTTAGTGGTGAAAAAATAATTTTAAAAATCGTTCGGGAAATGAGTTTACTCCCTGTACTTTCTTTGTATACATTCGACTATACGGGATTTACGGGAAATCGCGGGTTTTCGGTTGCCGGCGATTAAACTGCTTTCATTCGGCGTCTCATCAAAAATGAAAATATTTTTGAAAACTACAAGTCTCATGGGTTTTAGTGGTGAAAAAATAATTTTAAAAATCGTTCGGGAAATGAGTTTACTCCCTTACTTTCTTTGTATACATTCGACTATACGGGATTTACGGGAAATCGCGGGTTTTCGGTTGCCGGCGATTAAACTGCTTTCATTCGGCGTCTCATCAAAAATGAAAATATTTTTGAAAACTACAAGTCTCATGGGTTTTAGTGGTGAAAAAATAATTTTAAAAATCGTTCGGGAAATGAGTTTACTCCCTGCTTACTTTCTTTGTATACATTCGACTATACGGGATTTACGGGAAATCGCGGGTTTTCGGTTGCCGGCGATTAAACTGCTTTCATTCGGCGTCTCATCAAAAATGAAAATATTTTTGAAAACTACAAGTCTCATGGGTTTTAGTGGTGAAAAAATAATTTTAAAAATCGTTCGGGAAATGAGTTTACTCCCGGGGTACTTTCTTTGTATACATTCGACTATACGGGCCGAGCCGGGATTTACGGGAAATCGCGGGTTTTCGGTTGCCGGCGATTAAACTGCTTTCATTCGGCGTCTCATCAAAAATGAAAATTTTTTGAAAACTACAAGTCTCATGGTTTTAGTGGTGAAAAAATAATTTTAAAAATCGTTCGGGAAATGAGTTTACTCCCTGTACTTTCTTTGTATACATTCGACTATACGGGCCGAGCCGGGATTTACGGGAAATCGCGGGTTTTCGGTTGCCGGCGATTAAACTGCTTTCATTCGGCGTCTCATCAAAAATGAAAATATTTTTGAAAACTACAAGTCTCATGGGTTTTAGTGGTGAAAAAATAATTTTAAAAATCGTTCGGGAAATGAGTTTACTCCCTGCTTACTTTCTTTGTATACATTCGACTATACGGGATTTACGAGAAATCGCGGGTTTTCGGTTGCCGGCGATTAAACTGCTTTCATTCGGCGTCTCATCAAAAATGAAAATATTTTTGAAAACTACAAGTCTCATGGGTTTTAGTGGTGAAAAAATAATTTTAAAAATCGTTCGGGAAATGAGTTTACTCCCTGCTTACTTTCTTTGTATACATTCGACTATACGGGCCGAGCCGGGATTTACGGGAAATCGCGGGTTTTCGGTTGCCGGCGATTAAACTGCTTTCATTCGGCGTCTCATCAAAAATGAAAAATTTTTGAAAACTACAAGTCTCATGGGTTTTAGTGGTGAAAAAATAATTTTAAAAATCGTTCGGGAAATGAGTTTACTCCCTGCTTACTTTCTTTGTATACATTCGACTATACGGGATTTACGGGAAATCGCGGGTTTTCGGTTGCCGGCGATTAAACTGCTTTCATTCGGCGTCTCATCAAAAATGAAAATATTTTTGAAAACTACAAGTCTCATGGGTTTTAGTGGTGAAAAAATAATTTTAAAAATCGTTCGGGAAATGAGTTTACTCCCTGCTTACTTTCTTTGTATACATTCGACTATACGGGAGCCGGGATTTACGGGAAATCGCGGGTTTTCGGTTGCCGGCGATTAAACTGCTTTCATTCGGCGTCTCATCAAAAATGAAAATATTTTTGAAAAACAAGTCTCATGGGTTTTAGTGGTGAAAAAATAATTTTAAAAATCGTTCGGGAAATGAGTTTACTCCCTGCTACTTTCTTTGTATACATTCGACTATACGGGCCGAGCCGGGATTTACGGGAAATCGCGGGTATTCGGTTGCCGCCGATTAAACTGCTTTCATTCGGCGTCTCATCAAAAATGAAAATATTTTTGAAAACTACAAGTCTCATGGGTTTTAGTGGTGAAAAAATAATTTTAAAAATCGTTCGGGAAATGAGTTTACTCCCTGCTTACTTTCTTTGTATACATTCGACTATACGGGCCGATCCGGGATTTACGGGAAATCGCGGGTTTTCGGTTGCCGGCGATTAAACTGCTTTCATTCGGCGTCTCATCAAAAATGAAAAATTTTTGAAAACTACAAGTCTCATGGGTTTTAGTGGTGAAAAAATAATTTTAAAAATCGTTCGGGAAATGAGTTTACTCCCTGCTTACTTTCTTTGTATACATTCGACTATACGGGATTTACGGGAAATCGCGGGTTTTCGGTTGCCGGCGATTAAACTGCTTTCATTCGGCGTCTCATCAAAAATGAAAATATTTTTGAAAACTACAAGTCTCATGGGTTTTAGTGGTGAAAAAATAATTTTAAAAATCGTTCGGGAAATGAGTTTACTCCCTGGGTACTTTCTTTGTATACATTCGACTATACGGGCCGAGCCGGGATTTACGGGAAATCGCGGGTTTTCGGTTGCCGGCGATTAAACTGCTTTCATTCGGCGTCTCATCAAAAATGAAAATATTTTTGAAAACTACAAGTCTCATGGGTTTTAGTGGTGAAAAAATAATTTTAAAAATCGTTCGGGAAATGAGTTTACTCCCTGCTACTTTCTTTGTATACATTCGACTATACGGGATTTACGGGAAATCGCGGGTTTTCGGTTGCCGGCGATTAAACTGCTTTCATTCGGCGTCTCATCAAAAATGAAAATATTTTTGAAAACTACAAGTCTCATGGGTTTTAGTGGTGAAAAAATAATTTTAAAAATCGTTCGGGAAATGAGTTTACTCCCTGCTTACTTTCTTTGTATACATTCGACTATACGGGCCGAGCCGGGATTTACGGGAAATCGCGGGTTTTCGGTTGCCGGCGATTAAAATTCGTGAAAATTTTTTAAAACTACAAGTCTCATGGGTTTTAGTGGTGAAAAAATAATTTTAAAAATCGTTCGGGAAATGAGTTTACTCCCTGCTACTTTCTTTGTATACATTCGACTATACGGGCCGAGCCGGGATTTACGGGAAATCGCGGGTTTTCGGTTGCCGGCGATTAAACTGCTTTCATTCGGCGTCTCATCAAAAATGAAAAATTTTTGAAAACTACAAGTCTCATGGGTTTTAGTGGTGAAAAAATAATTTTAAAAATCGTTCGGGAAATGAGTTTACTCCCTGCTACTTTCTTTGTATACATTCGACTATACGGGCCGAGCCGGGATTTACGGGAAATCGCGGGTTTTCGGTTGCCGGCGATTAAACTGCTTTCATTCGGCGTCTCATCAAAAATGAAAATATTTTTGAAAACTACAAGTCTCATGGGTTTTAGTGGTGAAAAAATAATTTTAAAAATCGTTCGGGAAATGAGTTTACTCCCTGCTTACTTTCTTTGTATACATTCGACTATACGGGCCGACCGGGATTTACGGGAAATCGCGGGTTTTCGGTTGCCGGCGATTAAACTGCTTTCATTCGGCGTCTCATCAAAAATGAAAATATTTTTGAAAACTACAAGTCTCATGGGTTTTAGTGGTGAAAAAATAATTTTAAAAATCGTTCGGGAAATGAGTTTACTCCCTGCTTACTTTCTTTGTATACATTCGACTATACGGGATTTACGGGAAATCGCGGGTTTTCGGTTGCCGGCGATTAAACTGCTTTCATTCGGCGTCTCATCAAAAATGAAAATATTTTTGAAAACTACAAGTCTCATGGGTTTTAGTGGTGAAAAAATAATTTTAAAAATCGTTCGGGAAATGAGTTTACTCCCTGCTTACTTTCTTTGTATACATTCGACTATACGGGCCGAGCCGGGATTTACGGGAAATCGCGGGTTTTCGGTTGCCGGCGATTAAACTGCTTTCATTCGGCGTCTCATCAAAAATGAAAATATTTTTGAAAACTACAAGTCTCATGGGTTTTAGTGGTGAAAAAATAATTTTAAAAATCGTTCGGGAAATGAGTTTACTCCCTGCTACTTTCTTTGTATACATTCGACTATACGGGCCGAGCCGGGATTTACGGGAAATCGCGGGTTTTCGGTTGCCGGGATTAAACTGCTTTCATTCGGCGTCTCATCAAAAATGAAAATATTTTTGAAAACTACAAGTCTCATGGGTTTTAGTGGTGAAAAAATAATTTTAAAAATCGTTCGGGAAATGAGTTTACTCCCTGCTACTTTCTTTGTATACATTCGACTATACGGGCCGAGCCGGGATTTACGGGAAATCGCGGGTTTTCGGTTGCCGGCGATTAAACTGCTTTCATTCGGCGTCTCATCAAAAATGAAAATATTTTTGAAAACTACAAGTCTCATGGGTTTTAGTGGTGAAAAAATAATTTTAAAAATCGTTCGGGAAATGAGTTTACTCCCTGCTACTTTCTTTGTATACATTCGACTATACGGGCCGAGCCGGGATTTACGGGAAATCGCGGGTTTTCGGTTGCCGGCGATTAAACTGCTTTCATTCGGCGTCTCATCAAAAATGAAAATATTTTTGAAAACTACAAGTCTCATGGGTTTTAGTGGTGAAAAAATAATTTTAAAAATCGTTCGGGAAATGAGTTTACTCCCTGCTTACTTTCTTTGTATACATTCGACTATACGGGCCGATCCGGGATTTACGGGAAATCGCGGGTTTTCGGTTGCCGGCGATTAAACTGCTTTCATTCGGCGTCTCATCAAAAATGAAAATATTTTTGAAAACTACAAGTCTCATGGGTTTTAGTGGTGAAAAAATAATTTTAAAAATCGTTCGGGAAATGAGTTTACTCCCTGCTTACTTTCTTTGTATACATTCGACTATACGGGATTTACGGGAAATCGCGGGTTTTCGGTTGCCGGCGATTAAACTGCTTTCATTCGGCGTCTCATCAAAAATGAAAAATTTTTGAAAACTACAAGTCTCATGGGTTTTAGTGGTGAAAAAATAATTTTAAAAATCGTTCGGGAAATGAGTTTACTCCCTGCTTACTTTCTTTGTATACATTCGACTATACGGGCCGAGCCGGGATTTACGGGAAATCGCGGGTTTTCGGTTGCCGGCGATTAAACTGCTTTCATTCGGCGTCTCATCAAAAATGAAAATATTTTTGAAAACTACAAGTCTCATGGGTTTTAGTGGTGAAAAAATAATTTTAAAAATCGTTCGGGAAATGAGTTTACTCCCTGCTACTTTCTTTGTATACATTCGACTATACGGGCCGAGCCGGGATTTACGGGAAATCGCGGGTTTTCGGTTGCCGGCGATTAAACTGCTTTCATTCGGCGTCTCATCAAAAATGAAAATATTTTTGAAAACTACAAGTCTCATGGGTTTTAGTGGTGAAAAAATAATTTTAAAAATCGTTCGGGAAATGAGTTTACTCCCTGCTACTTTCTTTGTATACATTCGACTATACGGGAGCCGGGATTTACGGGAAATCGCGGGTTTTCGGTTGCCGGCGATTAAACTGCTTTCATTCGGCGTCTCATCAAAAATGAAAATATTTTTGAAAACTACAAGTCTCATGGGTTTTAGTGGTGAAAAAATAATTTTAAAAATCGTTCGGGAAATGAGTTTACTCCCTGCTACTTTCTTTGTATACATTCGACTATACGGGGATTTTACGGGAAATCGCGGGTTTTCGGTTGCCGGCGATTAAACTGCTTTCATTCGGCGTCTCATCAAAAATGAAAATATTTTTGAAAACTACAAGTCTCATGGGTTTTAGTGGTGAAAAAATAATTTTAAAAATCGTTCGGGAAATGAGTTTACTCCCTGCTTACTTTCTTTGTATACATTCGACTATACGGGATTTACGGGAAATCGCGGGTTTTCGGTTGCCGGCGATTAAACTGCTTTCATTCGGCGTCTCATCAAAAATGAAAATATTTTTGAAAACTACAAGTCTCATGGGTTTTAGTGGTGAAAAAATAATTTTAAAAATCGTTCGGGAAATGAGTTTACTCCCTGCTTACTTTCTTTGTATACATTCGACTATACGGGCCGAGCCGGGATTTACGGGAAATCGCGGGTTTTCGGTTGCCGGCGATTAAACTGCTTTCATTCGGCGTCTCATCAAAAATGAAAATTTTTTGAAAACTACAAGTCTCATGGGTTTTAGTGGTGAAAAAATAATTTTAAAAATCGTTCGGGAAATGAGTTTACTCCCTGCTTACTTTCTTTGTATACATTCGACTATACGGGATTTACGGGAAATCGCGGGTTTTCGGTTGCCGGCGATTAAACTGCTTTCATTCGGCGTCTCATCAAAAATGAAAATATTTTTGAAAACTACAAGTCTCATGGGTTTTAGTGGTGAAAAAATAATTTTAAAAATCGTTCGGGAAATGAGTTTACTCCCTGCTTACTTTCTTTGTATACATTCGACTATACGGGCCGAGCCGGGATTTACGGGAAATCGCGGGTTTTCGGTTGCCGGCGATTAAACTGCTTTCATTCGGCGTCTCATCAAAAATGAAAATATTTTTGAAAACTACAAGTCTCATGGGTTTTAGTGGTGAAAAAATAATTTTAAAAATCGTTCGGGAAATGAGTTTACTCCCTGCTTACTTTCTTTGTATACATTCGACTATACGGGAGCCGGGATTTACGGGAAATCGCGGGTTTTCGGTTGCCGGCGATTAAACTGCTTTCATTCGGCGTCTCATCAAAAATGAAAATATTTTTGAAAACTACAAGTCTCATGGGTTTTAGTGGTGAAAAAATAATTTTAAAAATCGTTCGGGAAATGAGTTTACTCCCTGCTTACTTTCTTTGTATACATTCGACTATACGGGATTTACGGGAAATCGCGGGTTTTCGGTTGCCGGCGATTAAACTGCTTTCATTCGGCGTCTCATCAAAAATGAAAATATTTTTGAAAACTACAAGTCTCATGGGTTTTAGTGGTGAAAAAATAATTTTAAAAATCGTTCGGGAAATGAGTTTACTCCCTGCTTACTTTCTTTGTATACATTCGACTATACGGGCCGAGCCGGGATTTACGGGAAATCGCGGGTTTTCGGTTGCCGGCGATTAAACTGCTTTCATTCGGCGTCTCATCAAAAATGAAAATATTTTTGAAAACTACAAGTCTCATGGGTTTTAGTGGTGAAAAAATAATTTTAAAAATCGTTCGGGAAATGAGTTTACTCCTGCTTACTTTCTTTGTATACATTCGACTATACGGGATTTACGGGAAATCGCGGGTTTTCGGTTGCCGGCGATTAAACTGCTTTCATTCGGCGTCTCATCAAAAATGAAAATTTTTGAAAACTACAAGTCTCATGGGTTTTAGTGGTGAAAAAATAATTTTAAAAATCGTTCGGGAAATGAGTTTACTCCCTGCTTACTTTCTTTGTATACATTCGACTATACGGGATTTACGGGAAATCGCGGGTTTTCGGTTGCCGGCGATTAAACTGCTTTCATTCGGCGTCTCATCAAAAATGAAAATATTTTTGAAAACTACAAGTCTCATGGGTTTTAGTGGTGAAAAAATAATTTTAAAAATCGTTCGGGAAATGAGTTTACTCCCTGCTTACTTTCTTTGTATACATTCGACTATACGGGCCGAGCCGGGATTTACGGGAAATCGCGGGTTTTCGGTTGCCGGCGATTAAACTGCTTTCATTCGGCGTCTCATCAAAAATGAAAAATTTTTGAAAACTACAAGTCTCATGGGTTTTAGTGGTGAAAAAATAATTTTAAAAATCGTTCGGGAAATGAGTTTACTCCCTGCTTACTTTCTTTGTATACATTCGACTATACGGGATTTACGGGAAATCGCGGGTTTTCGGTTGCCGGCGATTAAACTGCTTTCATTCGGCGTCTCATCAAAAATGAAAATATTTTTGAAAACTACAAGTCTCATGGGTTTTAGTGGTGAAAAAATAATTTTAAAAATCGTTCGGGAAATGAGTTTACTCCCTGCTTACTTTCTTTGTATACATTCGACTATACGGGCCGAGCCGGGATTTACGGGAAATCGCGGGTTTTCGGTTGCCGGCGATTAAACTGCTTTCATTCGGCGTCTCATCAAAAATGAAAAATTTTTGAAAACTACAAGTCTCATGGGTTTTAGTGGTGAAAAAATAATTTTAAAAATCGTTCGGGAAATGAGTTTACTCCCTGCTTACTTTCTTTGTATACATTCGACTATACGGGATTTACGGGAAATCGCGGGTTTTCGGTTGCCGGCGATTAAACTGCTTTCATTCGGCGTCTCATCAAAAATGAAAATATTTTTGAAAACTACAAGTCTCATGGGTTTTAGTGGTGAAAAAATAATTTTAAAAATCGTTCGGGAAATGAGTTTACTCCCTGCTACTTTCTTTGTATACATTCGACTATACGAGCGGGATTTACGGGAAATCGCGGGTTTTCGGTTGCCGGCGATTAAACTGCTTTCATTCGGCGTCTCATCAAAAATGAAAATATTTTTGAAAACTACAAGTCTCATGGGTTTTAGTGGTGAAAAAATAATTTTAAAAATCGTTCGGGAAATGAGTTTACTCCCTGCTTACTTTCTTTGTATACATTCGACTATACGGGATTTACGGGAAATCGCGGGTTTTCGGTTGCCGGCGATTAAACTGCTTTCATTCGGCGTCTCATCAAAAATGAAAAATTTTTGAAAACTACAAGTCTCATGGGTTTTAGTGGTGAAAAAATAATTTTAAAAATCGTTCGGGAAATGAGTTTACTCCCTGCTTACTTTCTTTGTATACATTCGACTATACGGGCCGAGCCGGGATTTACGGGAAATCGCGGGTTTTCGGTTGCCGGCGATTAAACTGCTTTCATTCGGCGTCTCATCAAAAATGAAAATATTTTTGAAAACTACAAGTCTCATGGGTTTTAGTGGTGAAAAAATAATTTTAAAAATCGTTCGGGAAATGAGTTTACTCCCTGCTACTTTCTTTGTATACATTCGACTATACGGGATTTACGGGAAATCGCGGGTTTTCGGTTGCCGGCGATTAAACTGCTTTCATTCGGCGTCTCATCAAAAATGAAAATATTTTTGAAAACTACAAGTCTCATGGGTTTTAGTGGTGAAAAAATAATTTTAAAAATCGTTCGGGAAATGAGTTTACTCCCTGCTTACTTTCTTTGTATACATTCGACTATACGGCCGAGCCGGGATTTACGGGAAATCGCGGGTTTTCGGTTGCCGGCGATTAAACTGCTTTCATTCGGCGTCTCATCAAAAATGAAAATATTTTTGAAAACTACAAGTCTCATGGGTTTTAGTGGTGAAAAAATAATTTTAAAAATCGTTCGGGAAATGAGTTTACTCCCTGCTTACTTTCTTTGTATACATTCGACTATACGGGATTTACGGGAAATCGCGGGTTTTCGGTTGCCGGCGATTAAACTGCTTTCATTCGGCGTCTCATCAAAAATGAAAATATTTTTGAAAACTACAAGTCTCATGGGTTTTAGTGGTGAAAAAATAATTTTAAAAATCGTTCGGGAAATGAGTTTACTCCCTGGGTACTTTCTTTGTATACATTCGACTATACGGGCCGAGCCGGGATTTACGGGAAATCGCGGGTTTTCGGTTGCCGGAGATTAAACTGCTTTCATTCGGCGTCTCATCAAAAATGAAAATATTTTTGAAAACTACAAGTCTCATGGGTTTTAGTGGTGAAAAAATAATTTTAAAAATCGTTCGGGAAATGAGTTTACTCCCTGCTACTTTCTTTGTATACATTCGACTATACGGGCCGAGCCGGGATTTACGGGAAATCGCGGGTTTTCGGTTGCCGGCGATTAAACTGCTTTCATTCGGCGTCTCATCAAAAATGAAAATATTTTTGAAAACTACAAGTCTCATGGGTTTTAGTGGTGAAAAAATAATTTTAAAAATCGTTCGGGAAATGAGTTTACTCCCTGCTTACTTTCTTTGTATACATTCGACTATACGGGATTTACGGGAAATCGCGGGTTTTCGGTTGCCGGCGATTAAACTGCTTTCATTCGGCGTCTCATCAAAAATGAAAATATTTTTGAAAACTACAAGTCTCATGGGTTTTAGTGGTGAAAAAATAATTTTAAAAATCGTTCGGGAAATGAGTTTACTCCCTGCTTACTTTCTTTGTATACATTCGACTATACGGGCCGAGCCGGGATTTACGGGAAATCGCGGGTTTTCGGTTGCCGGCGATTAAACTGCTTTCATTCGGCGTCTCATCAAAAATGAAAATATTTTTGAAAACTACAAGTCTCATGGGTTTTAGTGGTGAAAAAATAATTTTAAAAATCGTTCGGGAAATGAGTTTACTCCCTGCTTACTTTCTTTGTATACATTCGACTATACGGGATTTACGGGAAATCGCGGGTTTTCGGTTGCCGGCGATTAAACTGCTTTCATTCGGCGTCTCATCAAAAATGAAAATATTTTTGAAAACTACAAGTCTCATGGGTTTTAGTGGTGAAAAAATAATTTTAAAAATCGTTCGGGAAATGAGTTTACTCCCTGCTACTTTCTTTGTATACATTCGACTATACGGGATTTACGGGAAATCGCGGGTTTTCGGTTGCCGGCGATTAAACTGCTTTCATTCGGCGTCTCATCAAAAATGAAAATATTTTTGAAAACTACAAGTCTCATGGGTTTTAGTGGTGAAAAAATAATTTTAAAAATCGTTCGGGAAATGAGTTTACTCCCTGCTTACTTTCTTTGTATACATTCGACTATACGGGATTTACGGGAAATCGCGGGTTTTCGGTTGCCGGCGATTAAACTGCTTTCATTCGGCGTCTCATCAAAAATGAAAAATTTTTGAAAACTACAAGTCTCATGGGTTTTAGTGGTGAAAAAATAATTTTAAAAATCGTTCGGGAAATGAGTTTACTCCCTGCTTACTTTCTTTGTATACATTCGACTATACGGGCCGAGCCGGGATTTACGGGAAATCGCGGGTTTTCGGTTGCCGGCGATTAAACTGCTTTCATTCGGCGTCTCATCAAAAATGAAAATATTTTTGAAAACTACAAGTCTCATGGGTTTTAGTGGTGAAAAAATAATTTTAAAAATCGTTCGGGAAATGAGTTTACTCCCTGCTACTTTCTTTGTATACATTCGACTATACGGGCCGAGCCGGGATTTACGGGAAATCGCGGGTTTTCGGTTGCCGGCGATTAAACTGCTTTCATTCGGCGTCTCATCAAAAATGAAAAATTTTTGAAAACTACAAGTCTCATGGGTTTTAGTGGTGAAAAAATAATTTTAAAAATCGTTCGGGAAATGAGTTTACTCCCTGCTTACTTTCTTTGTATACATTCGACTATACGGGATTTACGGGAAATCGCGGGTTTTCGGTTGCCGGCGATTAAACTGCTTTCATTCGGCGTCTCATCAAAAATGAAAATATTTTTGAAAACTACAAGTCTCATGGGTTTTAGTGGTGAAAAAATAATTTTAAAAATCGTTCGGGAAATGAGTTTACTCCCTGCTACTTTCTTTGTATACATTCGACTATACGGGCCGAGCCGGGATTTACGGGAAATCGCGGGTTTTCGGTTGCCGGCGATTAAACTGCTTTCATTCGGCGTCTCATCAAAAATGAAAATATTTTTGAAAACTACAAGTCTCATGGGTTTTAGTGGTGAAAAAATAATTTTAAAAATCGTTCGGGAAATGAGTTTACTCCCTGCTACTTTCTTTGTATACATTCGACTATAGGGCCGAGCCGGGATTTACGGGAAATCGCGGGTTTTCGGTTGCCGGCGATTAAACTGCTTTCATTCGGCGTCTCATCAAAAATGAAAAATTTTTGAAAACTACAAGTCTCATGGGTTTTAGTGGTGAAAAAATAATTTTAAAAATCGTTCGGGAAATGAGTTTACTCCCTGCTTACTTTCTTTGTATACATTCGACTATACGGGATTTACGGGAAATCGCGGGTTTTCGGTTGCCGGCGATTAAACTGCTTTCATTCGGCGTCTCATCAAAAATGAAAATATTTTTGAAAACTACAAGTCTCATGGGTTTTAGTGGTGAAAAAATAATTTTAAAAATCGTTCGGGAAATGAGTTTACTCCCTGCTACTTTCTTTGTATACATTCGACTATACGGGCCGAGCCGGGATTTACGGGAAATCGCGGGTTTTCGGTTGCCGGCGATTAAACTGCTTTCATTCGGCGTCTCATCAAAAATGAAAATATTTTTGAAAACTACAAGTCTCATGGGTTTTAGTGGTGAAAAAATAATTTTAAAAATCGTTCGGGAAATGAGTTTACTCCCTGCTACTTTCTTTGTATACATTCGACTATACGGGATTTACGGGAAATCGCGGGTTTTCGGTTGCCGGCGATTAAACTGCTTTCATTCGGCGTCTCATCAAAAATGAAAATATTTTTGAAAACTACAAGTCTCATGGGTTTTAGTGGTGAAAAAATAATTTTAAAAATCGTTCGGGAAATGAGTTTACTCCCTGCTTACTTTCTTTGTATACATTCGACTATACGGGATTTACGGGAAATCGCGGGTTTTCGGTTGCCGGCGATTAAACTGCTTTCATTCGGCGTCTCATCAAAAATGAAAATATTTTTGAAAACTACAAGTCTCATGGGTTTTAGTGGTGAAAAAATAATTTTAAAAATCGTTCGGGAAATGAGTTTACTCCCTGCTACTTTCTTTGTATACATTCGACTATACGGGCCGAGCCGGGATTTACGGGAAATCGCGGGTTTTCGGTTGCCGGCGATTAAACTGCTTTCATTCGGCGTCTCATCAAAAATGAAAATATTTTTGAAAACTACAAGTCTCATGGGTTTTAGTGGTGAAAAAATAATTTTAAAAATCGTTCGGGAAATGAGTTTACTCCCTGCTACTTTCTTTGTATACATTCGACTATACGGGATTTACGGGAAATCGCGGGTTTTCGGTTGCCGGCGATTAAACTGCTTTCATTCGGCGTCTCATCAAAAATGAAAATATTTTTGAAAACTACAAGTCTCATGGGTTTTAGTGGTGAAAAAATAATTTTAAAAATCGTTCGGGAAATGAGTTTACTCCCTGCTACTTTCTTTGTATACATTCGACTATACGGGCCGAGCCGGGATTTACGGGAAATCGCGGGTTTTCGGTTGCCGGCGATTAAACTGCTTTCATTCGGCGTCTCATCAAAAATGAAAATATTTTTGAAAACTACAAGTCTCATGGGTTTTAGTGGTGAAAAAATAATTTTAAAAATCGTTCGGGAAATGAGTTTACTCCCTGCTACTTTCTTTGTATACATTCGACTATACGGCCGAGCCCGGGATTTACGGGAAATCGCGGGTTTTCGGTTGCCGGATTAAACTGCTTTCATTCGGCGTCTCATCAAAAATGAAAATATTTTTGAAAACTACAAGTCTCATGGGTTTTAGTGGTGAAAAAATAATTTTAAAAATCGTTCGGGAAATGAGTTTACTCCCTGCTACTTTCTTTGTATACATTCGACTATACGGGATTTACGGGAAATCGCGGGTTTTCGGTTGCCGGCGATTAAACTGCTTTCATTCGGCGTCTCATCAAAAATGAAAATATTTTTGAAAACTACAAGTCTCATGGGTTTTAGTGGTGAAAAAATAATTTTAAAAATCGTTCGGGAAATGAGTTTACTCCCTGCTACTTTCTTTGTATACATTCGACTATACGGGCCGAGCCGGGATTTACGGGAAATCGCGGGTTTTCGGTTGCCGGCGATTAAACTGCTTTCATTCGGCGTCTCATCAAAAATGAAAATATTTTTGAAAACTACAAGTCTCATGGGTTTTAGTGGTGAAAAAATAATTTTAAAAATCGTTCGGGAAATGAGTTTACTCCCTGCTACTTTCTTTGTATACATTCGACTATACGGCCGAGCCGGGATTTACGGGAAATCGCGGGTTTTCGGTTGCCGGCGATTAAACTGCTTTCATTCGGCGTCTCATCAAAAATGAAAATATTTTTGAAAACTACAAGTCTCATGGGTTTTAGTGGTGAAAAAATAATTTTAAAAATCGTTCGGGAAATGAGTTTACTCCCTGCTTACTTTCTTTGTATACATTCGACTATACGGGATTTACGGGAAATCGCGGGTTTTCGGTTGCCGGATTAAACTGCTTTCATTCGGCGTCTCATCAAAAATGAAAATTTTTGAAAACTACAAGTCTCATGGGTTTTAGTGGTGAAAAAATAATTTTAAAAATCGTTCGGGAAATGAGTTTACTCCCTGCTTACTTTCTTTGTATACATTCGACTATACGGGCCGAGCCGGGATTTACGGGAAATCGCGGGTTTTCGGTTGCCGGCGATTAAACTGCTTTCATTCGGCGTCTCATCAAAAATGAAAATATTTTTGAAAACTACAAGTCTCATGGGTTTTAGTGGTGAAAAAATAATTTTAAAAATCGTTCGGGAAATGAGTTTACTCCCTGCTTACTTTCTTTGTATACATTCGACTATACGGCCGAGCCGGGATTTACGGGAAATCGCGGGTTTTCGGTTGCCGGCGATTAAACTGCTTTCATTCGGCGTCTCATCAAAAATGAAAATTTTTGAAAACTACAAGTCTCATGGGTTTTAGTGGTGAAAAAATAATTTTAAAAATCGTTCGGGAAATGAGTTTACTCCCTGCTTACTTTCTTTGTATACATTCGACTATACGGGATTTACGGGAAATCGCGGGTTTTCGGTTGCCGGCGATTAAACTGCTTTCATTCGGCGTCTCATCAAAAATGAAAATATTTTTGAAAACTACAAGTCTCATGGGTTTTAGTGGTGAAAAAATAATTTTAAAAATCGTTCGGGAAATGAGTTTACTCCCTGCTTACTTTCTTTGTATACATTCGACTATACGGGCCGAGCCGGGATTTACGGGAAATCGCGGGTTTTCGGTTGCCGGCGATTAAACTGCTTTCATTCGGCGTCTCATCAAAAATGAAAATTTTTGAAAACTACAAGTCTCATGGGTTTTAGTGGTGAAAAAATAATTTTAAAAATCGTTCGGGAAATGAGTTTACTCCCTGCTTACTTTCTTTGTATACATTCGACTATACGGGATTTACGGGAAATCGCGGGTTTTCGGTTGCCGGCGATTAAACTGCTTTCATTCGGCGTCTCATCAAAAATGAAAAATTTTTGAAAACTACAAGTCTCATGGGTTTTAGTGGTGAAAAAATAATTTTAAAAATCGTTCGGGAAATGAGTTTACTCCCTGCTTACTTTCTTTGTATACATTCGACTATACGGGCCGAGCCGGGATTTACGGGAAATCGCGGGTTTTCGGTTGCCGGCGATTAAACTGCTTTCATTCGGCGTCTCATCAAAAATGAAAATATTTTTGAAAACTACAAGTCTCATGGGTTTTAGTGGTGAAAAAATAATTTTAAAAATCGTTCGGGAAATGAGTTTACTCCCTGCTTACTTTCTTTGTATACATTCGACTATACGGCCGAGCCGGGATTTACGGGAAATCGCGGGTTTTCGGTTGCCGGATTAAACTGCTTTCATTCGGCGTCTCATCAAAAATGAAAAATTTTTGAAAACTACAAGTCTCATGGGTTTTAGTGGTGAAAAAATAATTTTAAAAATCGTTCGGGAAATGAGTTTACTCCCTGCTTACTTTCTTTGTATACATTCGACTATACGGGATTTACGGGAAATCGCGGGTTTTCGGTTGCCGGCGATTAAACTGCTTTCATTCGGCGTCTCATCAAAAATGAAAATATTTTTGAAAACTACAAGTCTCATGGGTTTTAGTGGTGAAAAAATAATTTTAAAAATCGTTCGGGAAATGAGTTTACTCCCTGGGTACTTTCTTTGTATACATTCGACTATACGGGCCGAGCCATTTACGGGAAATCGCGGGTTTTCGGTTGCCGGCGATTAAACTGCTTTCATTCGGCGTCTCATCAAAAATGAAAATATTTTTGAAAACTACAAGTCTCATGGGTTTTAGTGGTGAAAAAATAATTTTAAAAATCGTTCGGGAAATGAGTTTACTCCCTGCTTACTTTCTTTGTATACATTCCTATACGGCCGAGCCGGGATTTACGGGAAATCGCGGGTTTTCGGTTGCCGGCGATTAAACTGCTTTCATTCGGCGTCTCATCAAAAATGAAAATTTTTGAAAACTACAAGTCTCATGGGTTTTAGTGGTGAAAAAATAATTTTAAAAATCGTTCGGGAAATGAGTTTACTCCCTGCTTACTTTCTTTGTATACATTCGACTATACGGGATTTACGGGAAATCGCGGGTTTTCGGTTGCCGGATTAAACTGCTTTCATTCGGCGTCTCATCAAAAATGAAAATATTTTTGAAAACTACAAGTCTCATGGGTTTTAGTGGTGAAAAAATAATTTTAAAAATCGTTCGGGAAATGAGTTTACTCCCTGCTACTTTCTTTGTATACATTCGACTATACGGGCCGAGCCAGGATTTACGGGAAATCGCGGGTTTTCGGTTGCCGGGGGTTTAACTGCTTTCATTCCACGTTTCATCCAAAATTGAAAATTTTTTTAAAACTACAAGTCTCATGGGTTTTAGTGGTGAAAAAATAATTTTAAAAATCGTTCGGGAAATGAGTTTACTCCCTGCTTACTTTCTTTGTATACATTCGACTATACGGGCCGAGCCGGGATTTACGGGAAATCGCGGGTTTTCGGTTGCCGGCGATTAAACTGCTTTCATTCGGCGTCTCATCAAAAATGAAAAATTTTTGAAAACTACAAGTCTCATGGGTTTTAGTGGTGAAAAAATAATTTTAAAAATCGTTCGGGAAATGAGTTTACTCCCTGCTTACTTTCTTTGTATACATTCGACTATACGGGATTTACGGGAAATCGCGGGTTTTCGGTTGCCGGCGATTAAACTGCTTTCATTCGGCGTCTCATCAAAAATGAAAATATTTTTGAAAACTACAAGTCTCATGGGTTTTAGTGGTGAAAAAATAATTTTAAAAATCGTTCGGGAAATGAGTTTACTCCCTGCTACTTTCTTTGTATACATTCGACTATACGGGCCGAGCCGGGATTTACGGGAAATCGCGGGTTTTCGGTTGCCGGCGATTAAACTGCTTTCATTCGGCGTCTCATCAAAAATGAAAAATTTTTGAAAACTACAAGTCTCATGGGTTTTAGTGGTGAAAAAATAATTTTAAAAATCGTTCGGGAAATGAGTTTACTCCCTGCTACTTTCTTTGTATACATTCGACTATACGGGATTTACGGGAAATCGCGGGTTTTCGGTTGCCGGCGATTAAACTGCTTTCATTCGGCGTCTCATCAAAAATGAAAATATTTTTGAAAACTACAAGTCTCATGGGTTTTAGTGGTGAAAAAATAATTTTAAAAATCGTTCGGGAAATGAGTTTACTCCCTGCTACTTTCTTTGTATACATTCGACTATA
The DNA here is from genome assembly GCA_030067915.1 of Hydractinia echinata. NCBI lineage: Eukaryota > Metazoa > Cnidaria > Hydrozoa > Anthoathecata > Hydractiniidae > Hydractinia > Hydractinia echinata. Next base: position 14 of record JASGCC010001333.1, on the reverse strand, counting down.
CGGGAGCCGGGAAT
>JASGCC010001332.1:0-38926 GCA_030067915.1 Hydractinia echinata | reverse complement strand
CTTGTCTACTATACTTACATCTCTATCAAATAAGGAGCAAAGTACGAGTCCAACTTTCTTTAATACCCGTTGTGAAGACAAGGGTACAAAGACTATATTTAGTGGGTTTTTTTAGTTAATTCGACCCTTTTATCTCAAAACTGCGATTCTTCCAGCCCCCGTTTTTTCAAAATATTTTGTCGGTCCCGTAAGACGTCGAAAAACTGAAGTAGAAAAGTGGTTTAGTCTTCCGCCCTCACTCCTGCTAAATTTATTAATAGAAATTATTTCAAAAGAAGTTAGTCGAAAGTGGGCTATAGAAGAGATTTTTTTTTTGTAGCCGTCATGTTGAAAAAGAAAAATTACGAAAAAGTGATAACCTATGCAACGGAGGTAGGTAGCTCAATTATGCAAACATAAACGTATTCTTTTGGCTGAATTATGTGAGAAAGATAGAGAAAGCTGATCGAGAGAGGTAATTTTCGCGGAAGGTAATTTTTGTGGGAAGAAAATTTCGTGAATTATTTTTCAGATTTTTTTTCCTTCGAGAAAAAAACATTTTTTTATGAGAATTATTTTTTATCGAATGGCGGACTTTGGTATATTTCGTGAGGGGAAATTTTCGCGAATCGTATTAATAAACCGTAAAATTTCTCGAATTCGTGAAAATTAATTCCCAGGTAATGTAAGAACATTTTCATGCAGGTTCTCGCCAAGGAGTCGAAGAATGTGAAAGCCTTCTTCAGACGTGGTCAGGCTTACTATACAACCAAGAATATCGAAAAAGCAGAAGATGATTTTCTTGCGATAAAACAAATTGATAGTTCAGGTACGCAACTATTATTTTAAGATGAAAATATTTATTGTGTGTGATTAGTGTGTGTGTGTGAGATTTCGGCGTGCAGATATAAATTTTTAAATTCATTTAAGTTTTCTGTTTATAGGTTGATAAACAAGAGCGCACCTGACATAAATTGTAATATAGATAGCATACCATTATCCCCATTATATTGTGTTTCTCTGTAATAATTTCAACTTTTTATATGCTTTTTCTTTTATTATACAGTGTACTCTCGTTAAGTGGGACACTCAAGGGACGGGGAAAAAATGTACTACTTAGCGGGCGTCCTACTTATTACCGAATTTCCTCATAAGTAGGATTTTCATCAAATAGCTCAATTTGTCCCAGTTATCGAGAGATTTTTTAAGAGACTTAGAGAATTCTTAGAGAGATTCGTAAATTCATAATCAAAATATGGTTATAAGTATTTGTGTTTAATTTTTCTCATCATGACTGCACTGTCACGAAAAGAACTCCCGAAAAGTTTGTTTTGTTGACAATTTTTTTTTTCTAATCATTGCAATGTCTTCATGTATGAAGTCATTCCATTGAATGTCCCACTTAAGTGACTTTGCTCCAAGGGACGGAGAAAAAATGTACTACTTAGCGGGCGTCCTACTTATCCGGGGTCTCACTTTAAGCTAAGTTCAAGAGCGAAGCCATGTGCAGCAAGGCTGTTGCAGAGAAGCTCAGTATGCTAGAGTTTGTCCCAGATCATCTTATTATCCAAGACATGGGCTCTCAAGTATTTTTCAGATAAGTTCAAGACGCAAGATAAGCTTAAAAAGGGTAAGGAAGTTCAAGGGATGGAGAAAAAGCGAACTATATAACTCTGGTGGTTGAGGAGTGGGATGACTTTTTTTCTTGAGAAGCGGGAGGAATAAATAAACATGCTCAAATTACTTTTCTTCTTTCCTTTAACCTATTGTATGAAATGATAGTAAGTTTATAAATAAGTTTATATACAGACACCACTACGAGATACGGTTCGTTGTATAGCTACAAATCCTTTTATTTATTTTCTTTCCTTAAATTCACATTTATTCAGTATCCAGAATACTATGAGGAATATGATAATCACTGAGTATTGTAGATTTCATATTCAGGAGGGAAGATTTGACAGTGCGTTTGTTACTCACCATCCTTTTCATTTATATATTTATTTATTTAGAAACTTGCGCTGATAAATTCTTCCCGTTAATAGACGCAGCAAAGAAGAAACAACTTGCAAGTGAAAAAGAAATGTGTCGTAAAATGATGAGCAACGGTTGACAGTCTGTTTTTCTTCTTTCTTTCTTTTGTATATAAATATTTCCAGTTTTTTCAATTATATTATGAATTAAATTATGTTGTTTTTACCAAAATAACTATTCCATAACACTAAGGACAACCAATAACGTTTGAGAGCTTTCCAATTTATTTGAATTTGAAAGTGATCATACAAAGTCGAAGGAAGCTGAGGTTGGGGTGGGGGAGGTGAGGGTGGCGGGAAAGCAGCACAGGTCAAGGAACTTTGTGATAATAAATTCGCAGGAAAAGATTCCATTTTCTGGGAAATTTATTCAGGAAAAAGCGACGATATTAAGCGTGATTGTGTCATGTGATCTTGTGTTATCTTTCTAACGTATGATGCCATCTATCCTATTTGAAATATACTTTACCCTGTACTTTATTTGTGGATATTTCAGTTAAATTGGGAAGTGTTGTATGCTACGAGTTGGGAAAGGTCAGGAAATTTTATGATAATTCCTTTGTAAACATTGTAGGCTGAATAGCAAAAATACTGATGTTTTACAATCGTGTTCTGCAATTAAAAACTACTTCTCGTCTTAGTTCCCGCGAATTATTATCCTAAATATAGCGAGCGAAAAGAAAATGCTTGAAATAAGGTTATAAATAAAAAAATGCATTGAAATTTAAATATAAAAGTTGTGATTTGCTGGAAATCTGTCGTCTGTCTTTTTTTGTGTCTGTCTGTGAATCAAAATGGTAGCTATTAGTACGACGGGCGAATATCTGTTGATTTTTCTATGGGCTAATGAGTAGTTATTAAAAATTGCCTATTTTGTGAGCTAGTGAAACTTTTATCACCTATTATTTTTCTTGTATTTTGTGATGAGCCCATTCACTTTATTCTTCATTGCATTTTTTATTTTAACTTGTGTGTTTTCATCCGCACTCTCCCACTGTATTTGCAGTACTTCGTTTTCTTTCACATCTACAAAAACATCGTTCATAAATTCTTCGCGTATCTCTTCTTCAATTTCAGGAATTTTAGGAGCACCAATCTTAGATATTGCACTGATCAAGCGCATCTCGTTTGCGTAGTCAAATATCTTCGCTTGTAATGATCGTTCTTTCACTAAAAGAAAAACAGGAAAATATCTTTCTTATTTCTCGTCAAATTTCAGAAACGTAAAAAAAAGCCCGGGAACAAGGGTGGTGTTTTTGAATCGTGGTGTTTTTGAATTAAATATCGATATGGTGAAATCTAATTTTAGGTTGGAAACACTGGGGACAAAGTTGCAACGTCGTCCCCAGTGTTTCTAACCTAAAACCTAAGAATCATTGGGAACAAGGTTGGCAGGGCCTACCTTTCTTTCCTTTGGGTTGAGGTGTGTTACACAACTCGATAAACTCTGCCAATTTGATTTTCACGATAACTCTTTGTTCTTCTCCCCTCACTGTAGCAACTAGATTTTTTATCGGCTTCACGACAACTCCCTCAGCCTTGTTGGTTCCTAAGAAAACAGAAAATAACACGTGTAATAAACATCTTTTGAATTTTATTTTCAAATGGATTAAATTTATTGATAACTAATCTCATAAGATCACAGAATTGCTATACATAGCCAGGGAATTAACCTCGTCCCCAGGGGTTCTAGCCTTTTGACAGCCTTTTGACATCTAGCGGCTTTGACATCAGGCAACAAACCCTGGGACGAGGATGCCAGGAAATAGGTTTTTTACCGGTGGAGAGTTTGGCCATACAAGGTAATCATTTGTCTAAGGCTAAGGATGCTTTTATATAAACTTGAAACGCGCAGTTGTGTTGGGACAGATTTCTAACCCACCTTTTTCTAAAGGAGGCAACTTCAATATTGCAGGTATGGTAGAATCGAAACTAAGTTCATAATTCAGCGCCTCATTCATTGGTCCAATGAAAAGAGGTTTGATGTATAGGATGCCAAAATCATCAAAAATCTTTATTGCTTCATCACCATCAACGTATGCTATAAGAAAAAGAAATAGTAGAGAACAAAATTTGAAATTCTGATTCTATCGTCCCTGTAATTACAGAATGACACCGCTTGTGTCTCGCTTGGTGTAAAAAGAAAAAGGGAGAAACTTACCTTGTTGATCTGGTTCTTGTTTGGTTCTGTAGGAGATATCGTATGCGTTCCATTCAATATTTGGACTGTATTGAATTTGAGGTTGTATTGGCGTCATAGTTGCGTTATGTAGAGCTTTACCGTTCACGATGTATTTACCTAAACAAGAAGTCTTTTGAGTAATGTTTGAAGTTGAAATCCCTGTAATAATTGTTTTTGTTTTGTTTTTTCACCATAGGTGATTTTACGTTGGTTTTTTGTGCATTATATTGCATTAATTTTATTTTATCAGACATCTAAGCAAACGTTCAAAAATTATTGCAATAGAATGCACAAAAAAACAAATGTTTAAAAAAAATTTAAAAAAAGGTAACAAAAGTTAACGACCTACTCGAATGGGAAAATGCTCTGGAGATTGGAAACGAGATTGAAAATTAAGTGTTTAAATCTACCTCCGAACAGCTCTCCATACACAGACACTTGTATAATTTCTTTCTCTGGATGCAAACTGCAAACAGCTCTAAATACGTCATTCATTTTTTCTGGCTGTGTCTTCATAAAATCACCACTCATGTAGTTAAAGAAGTTCTCGCCTCTATCCAGTAATGCCCGTCTTCGGGCCGTGCGAACTGTTTTTCCGTCTGTATGAAAACTGAAGTTAGCGCCATGAATTTTCTCTGTCACCATCCACGAAACTTTAGGAAACTTTGTTGTATCTTCGAACTTTGAGAAATCATTGTTCATTTTCTCATATTCGGTAAAATGCAATTCTTTGTGTGCCATTTTTGTATGTTTTCTTTGTCACCTATAAGGTAGTTATTGGAGATACAAAAGACTGCGTATTCGTTTGGATCAAGCCGAAAATATCCGTACCATATCAGAAAGATAAGAACGCTTAGCTTTGACTGTATTTGACATAAAAAAAAAATATATGTAATTTTTTTTATGTTTATCCAAACGTAAATAAGAGTAAGGGATGAGTTGACGCTGACAATATATCTTTTTTTATTATACAACACTGACTGCGTCAATCAGAAAAAAAGAAATATCTAAAAAGAAAATATTTCCTATAAAAAACTCGTTTCTACTTTATTTATATTTTTTACTACTTTTTTTAATTGGTTGGCTTGTTTTAAACAGAAAGAAATATATATTTTTTACAGTTTCGCTACAGTTTTTTTTTTTTTTTTGCTACATAGCCCTTTGTTATTAGAAAACCGAACTTCAAGAAAGACTCAGACCAACTTCATTCCCAGGGCCTTTTGCCTGTTCTGATTTCTGGCAGCATAACCTCGCAAAGAAGTTGCCTTCGGACGTAACTTTTCTTACTCCATTTTCAAGGCCTACAAATGTTCTAAATACACGATTTTTTCATAAGCGACTCGTTTATATAATCAATTGAACTAGATTTTCACAAGAAAAGAACTTTGTTACACACTTCAGTTTGTTTTGAAGAATTTCCTTTTGCCAAAAATATGACTTCTTTTCTTCTTTTCCCGTCTTACATGAATTACAAAAAATGAGTTAAGTAAAACTGAGGAAATATTAAGTAACTTGATATCTGACCAAAATACCAAGTTGCTTACAAAAAATCTACCTCAATAAGTAAGCATATACTAGAAACATGATTCTCTAAACACAAAACTATGCAGTCTAGAATGTTCTTAACTAGTGCTAAATTTTTGACTGATGAAATCTTATGTTCTTGTAGAGTTTGTGAGATGATAATTTACCCCTGTAACAAAAAATCCAACCACGAATCCAGATAAGCTGGAATGATTAAGTTTGAAATTACTAATCAACCTTGACCACTGGACCTGTAGCTTCATCAACGCATGGCCCCTCCTGGAAATAATAGACAGGGTATATCCCTCGATATTTGTGAGGCTAGCCATGTAAAATATGCACTTCTATCTATCTATCTCTATCAATAAACGCAACAAGCCCTGGGATCGAAGTTGGTTACTTATAACATGCCAACGATATTTTTTTAAATGTTTAAATTTACTAACACAAGATAAAACCTCGACACCATTCTCCCTGAGGAAAATTGTCGATATATAACTTTATGTACTAAAAGCATATTTAAGAAGACGAAAAAGTTAGATAAAATATTTAACATAATCTCTCGTACAAAACCCTCTTACTAAAGTTCTTACTTCAGAGTTTTTTTCCTTGGCTTTACGTTGCAATACAGTGAGAGACGTTTATATATACGCTGCAACAGTGAGAAATGTTTTACTACGACCCTATAACGTTTTATTTTCTGTCTTATCAGCATAAACTTTAGAAAGGGAAATCATAACAAACGACCCGCATGGTAAGCGGGTCGTAATAATCAAATGAATAATAATTTATTCAACCATTTTGATATTATCAACGGGGGAGAGCAAAATAAATTGATTATTTCTCTTTTCAAGCTCTTCATCCTGGGATTTTTGATGCATTAAGAATATCCGTTTTAAAATATTGCAACGTTAACATTATTTTATTGCATCACATTAAACAAATAGGAAAATAATTTATTTGCTAGTCAATCATTTTTATGCTCTCCATGACTATGAATCATGATGGTAAATTTCGTAGAAGAAAACGCCCATGGAAAATAAAAAGTTGATGAAGTTTTTTATATTTTGATATTCCCGCTACTGCTGTTTGACCCACAGCAGACAAAATCTTTTTCCATATTTTTTCATATCTCTATCATATTTTTTTCGTTTTGTGATAGTTAGCCTTTACTGTACACTGCGCCCTTTTTACTTGTGTCAATTGGTGGCATTCACATTGTTATTAGCCTCTCTATTTGTGTTGACGCCCAGCCATCGAATTATAACTGTAACTTGTTATATTGTATAAACCCAATATTTTCTATGGTAAATAAATTAAATTGAATTGAATTGAATTGAACATCTAGTCTGAAAAGTACGCATACATTTAGTGTGATTCGAGTGATGTCAATTATCGTTCCAAAGTTACATTTGTGTATAGAGTGCTGACTAAACAAAATAATATCAAATGTTATTTACTTATTTATTACCTCGACTAAATAAATACAGCAAAATACGATAATATACAAATACTAGTCATTATTTCGTCGAAAGATTCGCAGGTATTGCCCGTTGTACATATTCTGGTCATTAGATTTAAACGTCCTCATTTCTATGGCACTATTATACCGTATCTGGATACTAAGGTGCATGGTCAATCTATCGCATTCTAAGGTCTCGTCATGCTCATTTTACATGACTTTGAAATAATAACAAATGACTCAAAAAATACGCATCACTTGATAGATAACCAAACTCGTTCCCAGGCTCTCACCGTCACGCTGATGTGTGAAAAGATACAAAATGACCTGAGAAAGAAGGGTCAATAACATTTAAAGAAATAAATATATTTTTTTTTTATATTTACTAAGGGAAGGATTTATCAGCTATCAGTTTGCTTGTATTGTTTGATTAAACTGTCTACTTTTCTCTTCATTATATCTCTTATTTTAATTCTTGTTTCTTCATCCGCACTTTCCCACTGTATTTGCAGTACTTCGTTTTCTTTAACATCTACAAAAACATCGTTCATAAATTCTTCGCGTATCTCTTCTTCAATTTCAGGAGTTTTAGGAGCACCAATCTTAGATATTGCACTGATCAAGCGCATCTCGTTTGCGTAGTCAAATATCTTCGCTTGTAATGATCGTTCTTTCACTAAAAGAAAAACAAAAAACATATAAAATTTTGTGTCGTAGCAATAACGTGTTTCCATACGCTCAGGAAAAGTTATTTTCAGTATGCGCCGCACCCTCGTTCCCAGGGATTTTTGCCATTTTGATTCGAGAGGATAGATGTTCTTTCCTGGGAACGAGGGAGCTATGTACTGCATTTAAAACATGTGATAACTAATAAAAGGAGAGTGGGGCCTGTTGAAACTTTGTAAAGTAATAATCTGGCTAATACACAACTTTGTTTCCTGATCGTTTTTCTGCGCAACATATGGTTGACAGGGAACCGCCCTGTTAGCATATTAGAGACATAGCTTGGCTGGCTAATACATATTGTTAATGATTTAATTTCCTGATTATGCGATTTTTAAAGAATTTATCTCTTAGAGGCAACTTCGTTCCCAGGGCATTTTGCCTTGTTGATGAAGTTGACAGCGGAGAAAATTGTTGCATTTTTGGCCACTCCGTAATAACAGCTACAAGACCCTGGGACGGTCTTTAAAAAAATTGTGTATTCTTTTACACACCTTTTTAACAAGAATCATATTTTTCATTTTAGCCTCAGTAATTCGCATATAGCAATTTCAATCTGAAATGAAGTTTAGGTAATTCTAAGATAGCACCTTATTTTCTTCTTGCCTAAAGCACCTGCTTATTAGCTTGTTGATATCCATCAATAAAAAAACTGTGACAAAGACATTTGATCGTGACAAAGATATCTAACACAGACTGTACAAGAACATTTCAGTGGGAATGGGAGAAAAGCACAAATTTTTAGGATTCGAGTCTCCATAAAATGAATTTTATTCAGATTTGTATCAGGGTTTTTATCCCTTAGAAGTAGCAGGAGGATGCTAATTTCAATACCAGGGCGTTCTGTCCCTTATTTTTGTCGGAATTAAAAGAATCTTAATCTGTACTAACTATTGCGCCATTTGACAGCATGAACTATCCATTTTATTGATGAAAAAAATGTGTTTCGTTTTTGACTATTAGTGAATAAGTGGGTTTCTTCTGCGTTGATTCTGAGATCAGATTTTACGACAAGGCACGTAAAATGTTTTTTAAATCATGCTTAGCTAAATGCTTGAAATTTTACTTTAATTTTACATGTAATGCGACATCTTTGTCATGACTTTGATCACACTCTGACCAGTGTCCACCCTTATCCCCAGGGTTTTTCGCCTGATGTCAAAGCCGCTAGCGCTTACTTGTCAAGAACGTCCAGGGGACGAGGTTGACCAGTGTCTCCCGGAGTTCAAATACTCCTGGGAACGAGTTTGCTGGACCTACCTTTATTCTCTTTAGGTTGTGGTATTCTGCACATCTCAATAAATTCTTCTAATTTCACTTTTACTATCACTCGTTGTTGTTCTCCTTCCACTGTACCGACTAAGTTTTTCACCGGCTTGACAACAATCCCTTCCGCTTTATTTGTTCCTAAGAAACAGTGCATATAATCCAATATCGTTCCCATGTCTCTTTATAGCTTTCAGATATTGGATCGAGTTTATGTTTTCACCGACTAAAAAGTTTCTTTTTTAATGAGGTAGGTATAATCAAGAAACTTGTTACAGATTTCAGCAAAAATATATTGACACTACACTGAACTTCCTTATCTCAAACACTCGCTATTTCGAACAGCTCCCTACCTCAAACAGATATCTTGTTGCCTTGCTGTATTATCCCCTCTATCCTTTCTTTATTTACATCAAATCAAGATCAAGAGGGACTCCTTGCGAGTATTTCGATAGAGAGAGTACACTGCAAGAAATGGACGTGTTTTTGGCTAATTTTAGGTAAAATTTAGACCAAATAGGAACCCACCTTTTTCTAAGGGAGGCAATCCCAATATCGCAGGTATAGTAGAATCGAAACCAAGTTTATAATTTAGCGCCTCATTCATTGGTCCAATAAAAAGCGGTTTGATGTATAGGATGCCAAGGTCATCAAAAATCTTTATTGCTGCATCAGAATCAACATATGCTGTAAGAAAAAGGTAGGCTGAACAAAATAATGTGTTTCGCCAAACTTTATATATATTTACATTCGTCGAGGCTAATGGAATAGCAAAAAAATTCAGCTCATTCAATAGGAGTGACTTGCACTCCCATCGAATCATTCGAGCAAAAAATGGAAAGTTATAGCCATACCCTGTTGATCCGAATCTTGTTTAGTTCTGTAGGAGATATCAAAAGCATTCCATTCAATATTTGGACTGTATTGGACCTGATGTTGTATCGGACCTATATTTTTTTTATGAAGAGCTTTACCGTTTACGATGTATTTACCTAAACGGAAAGTTAACTTTTAGTTAGATTTTCTTATTCTTGACAAGTAAGAGAGTAAGCTTTTTCTTAATTTCTTAAATCAAATCATGATCAGACTCCCATTGCGAAAATATAACGAAGATAAGTGAGAAGATAGTGTATCTAACACTTCCCCCGGGATTGTCTCTTGAGTTTCCAAAGCGGTGTGACTTCACTCAACTAAACGTCTTCTACCATTTATATTCTCATGTATTAAACTTTAGAGGGTATTTTTGCATCACTAGCATGCGGCCTCAAACTTTTGTGAGGGTTAGAGGCATGTGTGCACGCAGCGATCAGTGTTCTATGATTGGCGCTAAATCAAAAACGAGGGAACAACCACAAACATGACCATACGCATTTGAGAATGCATTAAATGAAAGAATTTAAGCTTGAATTCATTTCGTTTGTGCACTTCTGTAAATAACTGCAAGATTATTTATGAGACTTGCATTGTTAAAAGGTTCTCCGCCCCGCACGGGCACATGAAATAGCGTGTAATTCAAAAACGTACGGCCCCGTGGATTTTTCAACCGGTTAACGACTAGTCATCAATAAAACAGCTCATTAAGTAAGCTTAAAACACTTACCTCCGAACAGCTCTCCATACACAGACACTTGTACAATTTCTTTCTCTGGATACAAACTGCAAACAGCTCTAAATACGTCATTCATTTTTTCTGGCTGTTTCTTCATAAAGTCAGCAGTCAAACAGTTGAAAAAATTAAAATCATCGTCTAGCAAGCCTCTTCTTCTGGCTGTGCGAACTGTGTTTCCGTCTGTATGAAAACTGAAGTTAGCGCCGTGAATTTTCTCTGTCACCATCCATGAAACTTTGGAAAAATGTGATGTATCTTCAAATTTCGAAATATCTTTGTTCATTTTCTCATACTCTGTGAACTGCAATTCTTCATCTGACATCGTGCTCTAAAATTCAAGATTAAACACCCTTTTTTAGAAGCTTAACTTTTTCATCCGGGGCCGGCGAAACCGAATGCGGGCCAAAGGGGCGCGCCCTTCTCTCCCACTTTCTTGCTAAGATGAGACAACAACAACAACAACTTTATTTCGCATATCGGCCTTGTCACTCCAAAATCTATTCGTCCTTGATGTTTGATTCTTACTTTTAGTCTTTTTGCAACTCCTGACGTTCCGCAGTGATACTAGATGAGATTATTTTACCTGTAAATGTCATCGAGTTTCTCCATAAGATTAGGCTGCTAGTGCAGAGAAAAATATTAAAAAAACCAAATATTTTCTCAGTAATGAATGCATACACAAGTATGCCATGTCTCATCTACGCAGTACGCAATGGTTTGTCTACGCATACACGCCATCTGGGTAAGCGAGCTTTGTGTGATGCTGACATATTGCCGCACGTAGTGTAGTGGGTTCGATTGTGGCTCGCAATTTTGGGCGACTGTGGAACGAATCTCCCTTACTGCTAATCCAAGTATTGCATCAACAACATCAAACGCATTTACCTCTCTCTTTATGAACTTCACTTTATCAAGAAAAAAGGGCACAAAGTATCTTGCCTGGATCTTTCGCAGAGTGCAGATCCACCCAATTCTCTAAGTTATTATCTTTTTTCTTCAATAAAATTATCCTTATTATACTCCTCCGCCCCCCTAAATCATTCGATAGCACAAAGACCACGTGGCAAGAATGTTTTAATGGACTATTACACCTATGAAGGTGTAATAGGGTTTAAAAAAGAAACTCCTGGGAACAAGGGTGGCGCAATCAAGCAATTTTATAAAAAAGAGAGAAAATGAAGTTTTTATCGTTACGTACCACGTGATGACTGCAACCACTCGATACAGTTTTTAATTCATTATCGTGTCTACTTAATATTCACATGAATCATGGAGTAAATTCGTCTTTTAAAATTTCAAATATATTTAAAATTATTGTTGTAATTTATCTGAAGTCAAGCGGAAAGAATCAAAATTTCTAGAACCGTGCAAAAACTCCTGGCTTTTGTTGAGCATGAAATTTAGTAGATATGATAAGCAACTTCGTACCCAAAAATATTTGTGTTCTTCATTCCTCAAAAAATCTATTTTTCAACTTTTATTAGTTTGACTAGGGTTTTCACTGTGATATTAACTAAAATTTTGTATAGTGAAATCTCTCGTATATCGCCAACCTCGTTCCCAGGGCATTTTGCCTTGTTGATATTGTTGGCCACTCCGTAATAACGGCTAAGGGGCCACAAGACCCTGGGAACGAGGTTGGTATATCGCATTACCTCGAATAGATATTTGTATGCCTATGTCGCATAATTTTCACTGTATACCTAAATTATAACTGAGAAAAAGAATTATAACTGAGATAAAGAATTATAACTGAGATAAAGAATTATAACTGAGATAAAGAATTATAACTGAGATAAAGAATTATAACTGAGATAAAGAATTATAACTGAGATAAAGAATTATAACTGAGAAAAAGAATTTTGATGATATTTTTTTACTTTAGTTTGTTTTTATTATTAATATTCCAATCTTCCCTTCCTCTCAGCCTTTGTTCACACGTCCTTTTCGCTTTTTTAAATTTGGAAACGTTATAATCTTAAAAGGATCCGGAAACGAGGTTGCCCTTTCTTTCGCCATTCACCGCTATTAAATGTTTAACCGGTTCTAAACACCCAATTTTTATAACTCAAAAACAAAAACTGTATGTGAAGATAGATGACTGAACCTAATATTCTGACAAATGATTTGTCATAGTTATGTCGAACTCTTTCGACATAAGCAGGACACAAATTTAGTGAAGAGAACGTTTATAGCAAAATTAGTAATTGTCTATTTTTAATGTTTTTCTCTCATTTTAGCTAACGCCTTTCATGCAAATTAAAAAATCTAGTTTGCCTTAATCATGTGCAAAGTATGTTGGAACAAGACAGCTAATTTTGAAGTTCGCTTGCTGCGAGTAATTGGATAGGCTATTTCTATGTTAGATTCTGGACTTGAAAATTTCACTTGTCGAAGGAATTAGAATGTCAGTTTTTTTTAGTTAAATGTCTAATTGTTGGTGCACAGCCATTTTCTATGAATTTCGGAATCTTCATGGCCCTAAAGTGTATTATTCGTGTGTAGGCGCGCTAGAGAATGCCACTAGCAAAACACGTTCCATCTATCCTACGCGTGCACAAAAGTAGAAAATTTGCAGGCTGACTGCTGTAGAGTGCTGGCCATAGTATTGCTTTTTTCCATAGATGTGTTTTCGCCTTTCAAGTATACCTATATCAGGATTCATAACTGTTCAAAATGAAGCTATGTAAAATGATGTAATGCCAGCTTCCAGTTCGTTTTGTATTTCATTAAAACTTAACTCGCCGTGGGCTGATTCAACTGATTAAAGCCATTCTCGATTGTTCTCCCTTTTTCAGTTGCAAGAGGTTATTTAACAAGACAAGTAATTATATTTTTTACATCCACAATACGTCAGGATCAACGTTTTCCTCAGTTTCCATCCCAATGCTAAAAACAACCCTGAGGAGTCCGGGAACGAGGTTGTATATTTTCGTAAACAAAGAGAGGAATATAAAGATTGTAAATATAAACAAACTTTGATCTCCTCCCAAGGCGCCGTGTATGGCTTTCCTTCTCAGAACGAGGTACAAACAAACTCCTTACAAAAAATCAATATAATAATATTCCACTTAATTTCTATTTTCAGTAAGTTTGTAGCCAGGGCTTTTCGCCTCATCACGACTTCAGAAAATCTAGACGACGAAAAAAGCTCCAGGAACGAGGTTGGCTATTAGCACACAAAGCTTATCTAATAACATTTCTATTTAGATGAAGAAAGTTGATGACTGTGAGAACATTCTTTATGAATATATGAACATACTTTATGTCAACTATATGCACACGAATTTTTAGACTATGTTTCTTAAACTCCTCAGGTGTGATGTGTTTGGGACATGGTTTGGGAGTATTATTTCTTGAACAAATTGGAGAAGTTGAATGATACTCTGTAAAAAAATAAATAAATAAATAAATGCAAAGTGAAATATTAAGTATTTTCTACACCTACCTACAGTTCAAAAGAATCTTGCAAATATGATTTATCTTGTATAAGTAAAAACATGAAAGTTTATACCAGGACTCTAAACCGACGCGTAAAACCAAAACAAACGGCCCGAAGCTTAGTGAAATTCATTAAATGATTGGTAACGACATTTTGAATAATTTGAAGTACAAAACATCAAAGGAGGAGAGCGAGTTTGTTGCGATAGAATCTATAAACAAACAATCAACCGTTTCCTTCGTGTTCTCTTGTTATATGTTTGACCAGCAATAGTCAGATTATCATGGTATTGTTTTATGAATTAGTATTAAATACACGAAAAAAGCCATCCTGTAAAGCCATCGAATAAATCAACTCGCTCGAAATCTTCATCGGAACAGTAAAATATTGCCCTATTACGTCATGGCAGTAACATGAAAATTTTCCCAATGTATGTAGCTGACATGTGTGTTATTTACACTGGCTTAAGTACATTTATAATCCACGTCAACGTCGAGGCTTTCCTGGAAAAGAGTTGTCAACTAATTTTGAAGAATGTATATTCGATTTTATCAGATTCTACCACAGTCAAAGTTCAACCTCGATCCCAGGTCCTGTAGCGTTTTTGATATGAGGATGAAACGCGTACCTCATATCAAAAAACGCTACAGGCCCTGGGATCAAGGTTGGGTCAAAGTTCTCATAGCGGACACCCACCAGTTCCTCGAAAAAGTGTTCGCTATAACCAGGTGTCGGCTGTATAGATGCTTTCAATACTACGTCAAGAAAATATTATCATTCCGAGACACGTCATCTAAACCCACGAGATTTCATATGTTAAAAACATTTCACAGAACCCAAGTTTCTTTTAATAGCTCATGTGAAAAAATTACGAATGTCACATTGCGTCAATACGATTACTCAGATCCATTAATTTCGCTGCCGCTCCAGACTTCTACGAACTACTTTACATAGAATAACGTTCGCGCAGTTCTAAGAAAATGTATAATTAGTATCTAAACTTCCAATTTCGAGGGCGTTCATGTTGTGTTTGAATTGGTGTAAAACCTGTGTCCGCTATAAATCGTGTCCACTATAGATAGGTTTGATTGTATAAAAACCATTTAAAATAAGTTGCTAGGAATAATTTTTCCAGCTTTTACACAAACACAATGTCGGGGAAAGTTTTATTTTCGTCTACAAAAAGGGCCTTTTACCTAAGACGACATAAAACGCCCTGATATTGTTGCCTACCACCATGGAGGTAGAAATAGAGAAGGAGATTGAACTCTTTTGTTTTTATTGAAATCATCCGTGATGCGATCAGTTGCAAACTTATTCGTGTTGTCTTTTAAAAATCTACTCTATTATTTCCACGCTAACACACTTCTTTATGAAAACAAAATAAGAACAATGGCAAGGCTGAAATTTTAATGATTTTTCTTCTGTCCTTTTCACAGAATCAATTGTCGCAATTCTGCAACGTCGTACCCAGGGCTCTTCCACGTCTATCACGTATTAGAAAGTAACATTTCTGTTGTTTACAGTGTTTTTAGAAAATCTTAATTTATTGATAAGTGCTAATAGGTTTTTAAACAGAGCCCTAGATATAAAAAGATAACGAAGCGAGCTTTCCGTAAATCGATGCTTAATAGGAAAAAAAAATCGTGAGTAGTGCTCACTTTTTAACTCAGGCTCAACTCACTAAGTATCTTTTTTACCACGATATGTGGTCAGTTATCAGACATATTTGCCATGTATGAGACATGGCAAATATGTCTGATAACTGGTTTAAAGAGGTTTAAAGAGACCTCCTTGATCTCATATTGATTTTCACGCGATAAATAAATAAACATTGGCTTCATAATGTTTGAGGTACACGATGCTGAGGATTTTTTCTTCTAAGACAAAACTCTATTTATTTAATATCAATCTATATTTCTATTTCTGTTAAACAAAAAATGTAGTCTGTTCTATCCCAAATGCAGCATTATTATGAAGGATCTAGTTTGTTATCAAAATTTAGATTTGTGCAAAATTTCGTTCACCTAGAAAATTTTGTTACTTCTTTCAGTAAAGTTTTGGTCCATAAAGTGTATCGAACGCCCTTTTGGCTTTAAGTCGACACAACCCCTAATAACGTTGCTTCTCCAACTTTCACCCCCAAACTCTTCTGACCCCCTACCTTCTTCCGCTGTAATATGTAAAAATACCGTCTATGATAACAGCCGACGTAAGCACTAGTCGAAATATTTCTTCTAAACGGAGAAGGAAAAGGTGAAAAGCTAAAACCACGTTTGTATAAACATATCTATTTCATATATATTTATATATATTGTCACATTCAATAAATTAATAAAATATTCTTAAAAAACCTTATCGTCAAATTCTGTCGTCAGTCACACCATGATTGCTTGAAACAACTTTTTAGAAACAAACTCGCTTCACGATCTTTTTGGATGTTATTACAGTCACCAAAAGTATAGCGACTGTTAAACTTTAAAAAAAATTGTTAAAAAACATTTATTTACATTTACTTTTTAAAAAGCATTTTATATATCAATTGGTCCATTTGGCGGGAAAAAGTATAAGTCCTTCCTCAGTTGGCTCACTATACTGGCAATTTGTCTTTTATTGTTTGTTTCTGATTCACGCGTGTTGGATTTGCGTCCGGATATGTAGTAATTAACGCGCGTTAACATTCGTAACAAGGTCATTTCATGCGCGTGTTGTCGCAATATCTGACACAGCGTCTGAATAAACCATGAGCCGTTCGATGTGTTTCGCCACGAGTAAAACCCCGACACTGTTGAGTAGGCATACAAAAAATCAGACTGGCTTGGCAAGCTGATCGTTTTGCTTTGCCTACCCGGAGCATCAACACAATCAACACCGTCCATATATTCATCTCCTTGACAAGCCTGGATAAAAAACAATTTCGGTTTTCCATTCCAATCAGACCCTTCAAAAACACCTGTAAGTTTCTTTATTTTTACTCTTCCATCACGAGCAAACACAATACCATCTTCTCCATGCGAAAGAATAAAACAAACAAAGCAACTAAGATTTTTCGCATTGCTAGCGACTGACTCAACAACTTCCATCATTTCCAGTTTGCTGATGTCATCATATCTGTCGACGATAAAGCCAAGTTTTATGAAAACGTCTTTAATTTCCTTGGCATCTTTGTCACTCCCCTCTCGCGGATCAAGACCAGTTGAGCGCTCAAAAGTTGTCATGTTGAATATAACAGCATTACCTTTAATTTTACTCATGTTATAAACAAACTCCGAATGTTGCTCAGGATAGTGATGAAGTTTTTCAACGGGATCTGGATAATATGTAGTATGATTGGTTTTTATTTTCTTGAATATTTTCCCTGGCGAGTCGTGCACATTCAGTTCAGGTTCTTTAATAGCAGGCGTATCACACACATCACCTGTGTCTTTAGACGGTGACACGTCACACGTGTCACAGGTATCGTCACTTATATCATTTTTTTCGTTGTCAGACATATTTTCCGTGCTTAATGCATCAGCGGCTTTTTTCATTTTTGATGTGCTTCTTCGCTTGTGTTTAAAACTTTATCTTAATCCTTTTCTTTTTTTCGCCCATATTTATACTAAAGATGTTTCCAAGAATTTCCCCTGTTTTTGCTGGAAAAATCTTTTTATAGAGGGAGTTTCCCTAGCGAAATTGTAGGAAATTCTTTGTTTATATTAGCAACAAAGCTTTTTCTTAGTTGTCACCGCAAATTGTCGATAACAAAAAACAACTTCAAAGAAAAATCGACATTTAAAATGTACACACAAATGTCTTGTGATCGTTCATATTTTTCTTTGTATGAAAGACCTCCAAGTAAGCGTAAAGTTACTAAGTTTGTTTGGAATTTGTTGTTTCCAATACTAAAAGTTACTTCAAGTGCTTATCACAACTGAATGTAACAAGAAAGTCTCGTCTTGTGCTGAACATCAATATCGGATAAAACAACCTCGTCCTCGCCTTCCTGATTTTAGATATAAGACCTGGGGACGAGGATGAGTAACACATTTAAATGCCTGTGCTTGCTTTGAAGTAGATACCCAGGATATTTCACACCTCAAAATGTATCTTATAAATCATGTTGATCATCCTCGTCCCCAGGATCTCTTGGAACCTGAGCCATTATCACAGAGGAACATCAAATTCATCAAGAGGGAAAATGCCCTGAAGGTTGTATGTCGACTTTTCTGAACATAAAGAGATTCTTAATTGTTTAATTAGATCATTGAAAGTTGCTTACATATTAACTGCACTGGTTGCTCCATAGAATGGTTGCCTGTATACAAAAAACGTGCGACGTAACTATGAAAGTCAATCTTATTGTAAAAGATTGGTTTTTCAATTCGACAATTAAAAGCTACATTGATCAACTCACTTAAGGCATAAATTTCTACGAAAATAAATTTCGCTAATTTTTTTAATTCGACAATAACAGCTACATTGGCAATATTAGATTTAATTTTTGTAATCGTTCGCGAAATTTACTTCTCGTGCGCAAACTTTTCGTGAAAATCTTTATTTTTTAAATAGCAAGATCCCATAATTTGGAGCCTTTTGAAACAAGAAAAAATGATAATGTCGACATAAAAAAAGCGTTCAGGTAAGAAAAAGGTTTTATAATTATTGAATGCCAATTTTACACTTCAAATTTTCGCCTTTATTTTATAGACAAATTTGACACATTTCGCGGCTTTGTATTTCCCCTAAAATCTGGAAATTTAATCTTTCTTTCGATTTTAATAAAAATGGCTGACATAGGCTACTTGCAAAAATGAAATTCTCACTTTAGCTTCAAAGTATCAAAAATAACAATATCGCCAACTTTCCCCTCTTTTTGATATGAGTCGTAACGAGTTCGTAAAATTTATTTCGAGAAGAATGGAGGTTACAAAAGATGACCTTAAGAAATAATAAACTTTGACAGGTTTGTTAAAAATTTTGCGTCTTGTCTATCATTCAGACCAAATTCTTCCACACAAAAAATAACTTGAAAACATTGGATTGAAAATTTATTTCGTATAAGAATACTAAGAATACAAAACACAGTATCGCATTTTGTTAATTAATTTGGTCTAAAACCAGATCGGAAAAACTGTTACGCATATTTCTTCACCCCTCTTGCACAATGTTGGGCATGTGAGCGCAATATTGGTATCTTGGCGCTTTACTAGAAGTTATTAGGACGCAGCCACTGACTGCGTACTGGTTTCTTCGCCTTGATTAGTCCTGTCGTTCACAACGTTGATACCCATGCTGTGACATGAATGAATGAGGCACTTACATACACCTTCTAACGGAGTGTTTTTAAATCCACGATCTTCACTCTTTATCAAAGCTATTTCATAAATTTGCTTTAAAGTGACGGTACCAATAATATCCCTTCCTAAAAGATAAATGAAAATAACTTTTGTAACACAGGGTCTATATATCAAGAAGGTGTCTGCCATTTTTTTTAAAATAATTTTCGTCATTTTTGGGAATTTTTATCAAGATTTTTTACTATAATTTTATCGATACCTCAGATCCCGATTCCAAAATGAGGCTTAAGGATGCTTATGAAAAGTACTTTTTCAGGCTCAATATATGCTTAGGTTATGCGTAATTGTAAAAAGACTTATTGGAATATGCTTATGAAAAACACATGATAAGGCTCAAAATATGCTTATTCGAAAAAAAATATTGCAGTTGAATTTTAAACATCAGTAATTACAACTAAAATCTCACTACATACTGATTAATTCAGACATAAAGAATAAAAAGAAAAACTGCTCATGAAACAAAAAACATTCAGAACATCTTCTTAGACTTAACATAATGCTTAGCATATGCCTAAAAAATGACCAAATTTAAGCCTATGGATGCTATGTCATAACACTAAGTACACAATAAGGTGATTCAAAAAACACCCAAAAATTGACATTGCAGAGTGTTTCATAACTGCACACAAATGTTTTTAGGAATATTTATATTTTACGGTTTTCAAGGTTACGTAGTCTGATTTCAAGGTTTTTAAGCTTACAGACAGCCTGATCAGTTTCACTCAAAAGGTTGGTTTCCATTAGCGTAGAAATTGTTAAGCAACTGTTGTACAAAAGTCGCATAACAGGCACAAGAGATGTCGCACAACAAATGTTGTAGAGATTTTGTTATTTCTACAACAGTTGCACAACAATTATGCACTGTAATGGAAACCGACCCTAAGCTGATTCATGTCAGCAGTTCTCGCAATACGAGTCAATTCTTATTAAACATTAGTAGATAAACAGGAAACAGGAATATGGTCTATGTCGCAGGACAATGGTTGATATTAACAACAATAAAAACAAAGTACCTGGATTAGCAGATCCCTTTTCTATTCCTGCAGCTGCTTTCAAGAAATAAGAAGCTGGAGGATGATTGATAGAAAACGTGAAATTACGATCCTAAAAATAGCAAATGTAATGTTGTGAGTCGTGATTATTAGTAACTGCTAGCTCGTTCCAAAAACAGCAAGCAGTAATACCATTGTTTACTCTCTTGAAACAAGGTTAAAATTGACAGTCAAAAAGCAACTCTAAAATTACGAAAATTATGTTGTAATACTGGTTAGAATAGTTGGCTCGACCCCTTAAATGGTAACCAAAGTTGGCGGTACCAAGTGTTAAACATTAAAGTTGACGATACCGACTGTTTTAAACATTAAAGTTGGCGGTACCAAGTGGTTAAAATATTAAAGTTGGCAGTTCCAAGTGTTTGAAACATTACAGTTAATGGTACCGTGTGTGTTTAAAACATTACAGTTTGAGGTACTGGTGGTTAAAACATATAATTGATGGTACATTGTGTTTAAAACATTAAAGTAGGCGATACAGAGTGTTTAAAACAACCCAACTTTTTTATGCAACTAAATTTTCCTACCTTGAAAACTATTTTCGTTGGTACAGAAATGCCCGATTTGAAATCTTTTGTTTTTTCGTTAAAGTCTTTACAAAACTGCATAATATTAATGCCACGCTAAAAAGAACACAAATTTATGAGTACTCTTATGCGTGTCGTTGTTGCATAAACAACAACACACAATAACATAAAAATAATACATAGTTTCTTAAATGTACCACAGATTAGATAAAGCTATACTTGTCCTAGAGCTGGACCAAGTGGAGGTGATGGGGCAGCTTTCCCAGCTGCAATATACATCTTTAAAACACCAGATAACTTCTTTGCAGCCATGCTTGCATCATTTGTCACCTAGCCATTGAATGTTCTCTGTTTATTACAAAATTCTAAAATATGTTTTATGCACAGTGAAATGCTTTAGACATATCTTACTTCACATATCTTTGCTTTAGGCAGGAGGAAATAAATTTGTGAGAATTAATTTGTGTGAAAACTGATTTTCACGGATTTTGTGAGTTTTTGTCAATTTCGCAAAAACTAATTCCTGTGAAAATTATTGTAAACCTGCTATTAGAAATTTTCAAATAATAATTCATGCAAATTGTTTTTTAATTTATTACCCAGCACTTTTTCAACTTCAGCAGTTTTTATTTTTTTCGTTGTCTAGAAAAAACCCCTTGAAGAAAGTTATAAATTGAGAAAACATTTTAAAATTCCCTCCTTCCTGAAACATTAGAACTTGCTAATTTTAAATATATAAAAATAGCTGTCATATACTTTGTATAATTGTATAATATGTCAAAATATGGTCCAACTATAGATTTAGGAAAATATCTCATACACTTGTGTGAAAGGTATTTTACTTGTTTTTAGGAGCATTATATATAAAAATCAATCTCTTTTAGCATCTTAAAATATCATTATATATAATAAATATATAAAATATAACAATTTTCTTTTAGAAATTTACAACACCATAAAATACTCCCAAAATTGCTAGTGGGAAGATAACATATGCAAATGGTCGAACTCTCAGGATCATTTTATGATCAATCTCCATTGTATAGAAATGAAACATAGTGCAGGAAAGGCCAAACAAGGAAAGATTCTGGAAAGAAATATAATGAGATAATCCTGCCATCAGCGTTACTTGTCCCAACACACCAAAAACTACTGACAACTTTTTCCAGACCTGGTCATTTACATTTAAGAATGATGTCAAATGCGGTATATTTTTAGTGCCATAGTATTTATAAATAGAGTAAATAGCATGAGCTGACAGTTGAAATGATGCACTCCATAATAACAGACGCATTTCTTTTCGGAAAATTGGGAAAAATGCCATCGCAAATATTGATAAACCAGATAATGAGATTGCTTTGTTCATTTCAACAAGTGATTTATCGTAGCCATCACTACACATTAAAATCCTGACTAAATTATTGGGTATAAGTTTTTTCTCCTTCTTATCATACATGCTGTAAAACAAAAGGTAAGCAACAAATGTGATGATGGATAGCTCCAATGCATTCAATTGATAAATCATATTTCCAATTAAACTCATGTCTGCATATACAGTACAGTGGTTGTCTAAATAAATAAACTGGATGTTTATACACGAAATGCCAAAGAGAAGAAATAGATAGATACAGTACTGGAAAAAGGTTGTTTAACATCGCGCTTCGCGTATCGCGACGGTATTCTCGATCCGCGATAGACGTTTTTTTACTTTCAAATTGTATCGAGAGGGCTTCGCGATGCATCCGTCTCGATATCATTCTCGAAGCTATCGAGGCCATTAACACTTTTTCATAATAGAACTATTTTAAAAATAAGAGTGTATTCAACAATGATCGCGGATGTTTAAATATAATTATACTTCCTTTGTGTTATATTTTTTTAACTTATGCATAACAATCTAGGGTATACAGCTAGCGTTAATCTTTCTTTTTTAGATCACATTTTAAAAATTTAAGAACTAAGAACGGCGATAGAAAAGCTTCGTTAGATCGCATTTTAAAAATTTAAGAACGAAGAACGGCGATAGAAAAGTTTTTTTAGATCGCATTTTAAAAGCTTAAGAACGAAATGCGGCGATAGAAATGTTTTTTTAGATCGAATTTTAAAAGTTTATAAACGAAAAGCGGCGATAGAAATGTTTTTTTAGATCGCATTTTAAGAACTTAAGAACGAAATGCGGCGATAGAAATGTTTTTTTAGATCGAATTTTAAAAGTTTATAAACGAAAAGCGGCAATAGAAATGTTTTTTTAGATCGAATTTTAAAAGTTTAAGAACGAAATGCGGCGATAGAAATGCTTTTTTAGATTGAAGTTAAAAAGTTTATAAACGAAATGGGGCGATAGAAATGTTTTTTTAGATCTCATTTTAAAAGTTTAAAAACGAAAAGCGGCGATAGAAATGTTTTTTAAGATCGCATTTTAAAAGTTTAAGAACGAAAAACGGTGACAAAAAAAGCTTCGTTAGAGATCGCATTTTCAAAGTTTAAGAACGAAAAGCAGCGTTAGAAGAAAAATACGTTGAAAAAGTAATGCGCTAGAATTACTTTAATAAATACGAAAGTTAAAAAATTTTCTTATAATATACACCTATTTAAAATAAAAAAAAAGATAAAAGAGAAAGTTATTTTTATTTCAAACACATCTCTGATGTGTTTGCGCGCTCGATATGTTAAACAACCTTTTTCCAGTACTGTAGGCTATTCATGAAAGTTAATTCTCACAAATTTTGATTTATTCTTATTTATAACTTTCATCCTTATTGATAATGTTTTGGATAGTTAACCAACCTTCTTAATCGATTTAAAATCATGTGGTTTTTTATTATTAATGACATTTTAAGACCTCTTTGAACATAAAACAATCAACACCTATCATGAAAGTTAATTCTCGCAAAAACACATTAAAATGATCATTGGCGAAAGTTATTTTTCTTGATTCTGCATTGACTTCGACTCCATATGTCAAAAATTTATATAAAAAAAAAGAGTTCTAGTGACTCTAACACCATATATTTGTGACGTCCTCCCATTAAGCAACTTCAGCAAGTTTTTTAGTACAGCTGTTCACTCCCTTAAATCCAAGTCAATTCAACTTATGAATTTTACATGGAGATACGTACCACCTTTTTCTTTACGAACAAATAAAATTTTCATGACAGGTTATATTTCTAAGATTTTTGTAGAGAAAGAACTCCGATCACTCAAACGAAATAAAGCAACCGGTATAGACGAGTTACCACCCGGAATGTTAAAAGACTGTGCTATTTTAATTTCAAAACCTCTGAGTCACATAATAAACCTTTCGATAAACACCTCAACTGTACCATCAGCCTGGAAAGTTGCGAAGGTTGCACCTATATTTAAATCTGGGGATTCTTCTCTTCCCGTGAACTATCGCCCGATTTCAATTTTACCGGTGCTATCTAAAATTCTTGAGAAAGCTATTCATAACGAACTCATGAACTATCTCGAAAAAGAGAAATTACTGAACGACTGTCAATATGGTTTTCGAAGTAAACGCTCCACGAAACTTGCTTCTACTTTATTTTGCGACAGTATTCGCCGCGAAATAGATGGCGGTAAGTTAGTTGGAGCAGTTTATATAGATTTATCGAAAGCCTTTGATACGATCGGACACTCATTATTATTAAACAAGCTACGCACGTACGGAATTAAAGGCAAGGAGCTAGCATGGTTTACCGACTACTTATTTAATCGAAGTCAGTTAGTAGACATTAACAATATTCGATCTAGCTACGAGCCAATTTACTGCGGTGTTCCACAAGGTTCCATTTTGGGACCACTGCTTTTTATAATTTTTTATGATGATTTTGTAGACCATATCTCAAATTCTAAAGTTATAATGTACGCAGATGACACCGTCATATACGTTGCTCATAAAGATGTTACTAGAATTGAACAACTTCTCAATCAAGACCTTGAGAGACTATCAGTATATTTCCGTGAAAATGAGTTAATTATAAATCTAAAAAAAGGGAAAACAGAAGTCATGTTGTTCGGAACGGCTAAACGCTTGAAAGCACATGGCAAGGCTCTACAAGTTGTATATCAAGAAAATCCGATAAATTTCGTTTCTCAGTATAAGTATCTGGGAACAGTAATCGACAGCAAGTTAATGCTTAATGACAACTTCGACCGATCATATAAAAGCGCCAGCAGCCGTTTACGCCTACTACAAAGATTACGACCGTACCTTACCGCTGAAGCCGCACACAATGTTTTCTCGATGATGATTGTACCTTTAATCACTTATAGTAGTGCATTGAGAATACCTTTCACAAATACACAGCTCAACAAATTAAAATCGCTTGAGAACCGTGCTAGATCGATTGTCCGGAGTGATAATATTCCATCCATCACAGGACTCGTCAACCGTAATATTTGTGTACTCGTTAAAAAGTGTCTACTAAATGAACTAACATCTGAACATTTTGACAATTATTTTGTCAGCCAACAACATGACAATAACACACGAAATAACGCTGCATTGTCAGGTTACCTCGGGTCAAACTAGAAATCGCCGGCAGAGTTTCTATTTTGCAGGGGGTAAACTGTATAATTCACTGCCACTTGAAATTCGAAAAATCGATAATATGTCTCTTTTTATGAAGGCGCTCAGAGGGTACTTCTCTTAATAGACGATACCAGCTATTGGGCGATGTGCACTCTCAGCGGCTATCTTAGTCACTGTGCCGTCCAGTCTGCTTCAAGTTTGGCTAAGTGGGATTAATGTTTTGAACTATGCCTATGTCTTATTAGCTCTCACATGAAGTCACTTCACACCTTGTCTGCATACTGTTGCATTTCTAGTTGATCAATTTTTTGTTTGTTTTTATCGTTTTTACTGTTTTTACTGTTTTTACTGTTTTTACTGCTTTTTTCCATTTTTATTCTCAGACAGGACGGACATTGATAGCAGTTTTTTTGTATTTATGTATATATTTGCAAATTACTGAAGTCCTCATCCTGTATAAATATTTTTAAATAAATAAATAAATAAATAAAAGCAAGACATAAAATGCTTGAAAAATAGCTTTAGGCTAAGTCATACATTGGTTATCTAGAATATCTTTTTTGATTTTTTGCAGTCAAAAACCAAGACAGGCGAAATAGTATCTCAGCTGGCCAAATTGTATCTCTGGGTCCCATTGGTCCAGGGCAGGGCCGTCTGTGATATGCAGGCAGTTAGAATTTTATTTTATTTTTAACTGCCAATGTCCAGCAATGCTTAATGAAAATAAGCCACAATAGGACTGTTTTTCATAAAAAAATCATAGAAAACAATAATTAAAAATCTAAAAATAAACTTTACTAAACTCCAAAGCAATTAAAAGAACTTAATTTTTATCTTAAAGTATATTTTTTTTAAATAAAAATTAATAAATATAAACAACAATCTAATTTTGTAAAACTGTAAATTGCATATTAGTAATCATGATGAAAAGACTCACACAAGGAAATTTTAAATTAAGATATACGCAAGTTTCAGCAAATCTTTACCATCAATATTATTGTAAGACGTTCGCAACCTATTATTGGGTCCTATAGCTATATTATAATAGGAATAAATTTTGTTAAACTTTCATTTTAGTATGGGTTAACCTACAAAGATGCTTTTGATGATAACTTAATCTCTGATTAAAAAGTGTGTGTCCATAAAAGCAAAAGTATCCCAGGTTCCAGAGCTCTACTGCCTGGGGTCAGGGGATCTGATTCCAGCCCAGGATCACAGAACCCTGGTTTGTGTGTAGGTTGAGCATAACAAAACTGTAGCTACCATCATAAGGCATATATATTGTAGGCTAGGTACGTTCGCATACAACATATTGGGTCCTATTGGCACCATCAGACAAGTGACAGGGGAAGTTCCTTCCTCCTCTTACTAGCTTACCAACCTAAGTAAGGAGGTGTGAAATTCGTAATATCTGTGACAAATGCAGCTAGTTAGTGCACACGCGACGCGGCGCTTCTACGGTGGAAAATTACATAACAATTGTTGCCAAAGTTGATATAGTGCCCTAATCAAACTTGAAAATGTTATCTATTAAGCTCAGTCCAATAAGTGTCATATACCAAAGCAACAAAACAACAAGGTCCACGGAAAGAAGTACTGTGAAGATCGCTGACGTTTTTGATTTTTAAAATGGAGATACATTTTCTTGGGACTGGCTCTGCATACCCTGCTCCGAAAAGATGTTCGTCATGTACAGTGTTAAGACACGAGAAAGGTGCTTGGGTTTTGACTGCGGGAGGGAAGCCAGATACAGTTTTCAAAAAAGTTCGTTAAAACCAGGCACTATCAAGAAAATTTTCATAACACACTTACACGGTGATCATTTGTTTGGTTTACCGGGTTTATTATGCACAATTGGCATGAACAATTCGATTAATGGAGGACATGTTGATATATATGGACCCATTGGGCTAAAAAGCTTTATCCGCTCATCATTAGCCTTGTCATATTCACACTTACCTTACACATTTTCCGTTCACGAAATTGTTTTATCCTCATATAATGGTAAGCTATTTTACTGAACGCTTAGTACTGATTTAAGTAAGACTTGAAACGTTAACTTTAATGCCACGAAATTTGCATAAAATTTGCTTGCGAGGACAATTTTGTGTTGTCGCGAAATATCCCACTTTCTTCACGTTCTTTCTTCACCCAATAATATCGCGATTTTTTTGCCTCGCGAATGTTTGTGCTTGTGTTTTTTAAATTCCCATAAGTAGAGAATTTTTATTAGTAATGTCTATATATTGAATTTTCCTCTAAAAAACCTCTTTTTTTTAGAATTTTATAAGAAAATAACGTCAGTTTAGATGTTGAATATTGGAAAAATTAAAAGATCTTTCCAAAGTAGAATTTCCATCACATCTTAACGAGACTACTGGTATTTACATATACCCAAACGAAGAAGGCTTTTATAACGTTTGCAAGACCAATGGACTAGAGGTTACTGCTGGTTTTTTGAAACACTCTATACCATGTATTGGATATGTTATTCAAGAGGACGATATACCAGGAAAGCTTGATGTCGCAATTTTAAAGAGTAAAGGTGTTCCTCCGGGGCCCTTGTATGGTAAAATTAAAGCTGGTGAAACATAACATTGGAGGACGGCACTATTTTAACTCCAGCTGATTGCGTTGGACCAAAAAGAATGGGCAGAAAATTGTAATAATGGGCGACACATGTAATTCAGATGAAATGGTGCACATAGCTCACGGTGCAAATGTTCTAGTGCACGAATCTACTAATGAAAATGCAGACGAGGTGAAGTCGTCGAGCGTGGACATTCAACTGCAGTAGATTTTTATTTGTTATGAAATTTTAACAAATGAGCGGTGTTATTTGCAACTTAAGAAAGCTTAATTACTGTGAAGAAAACAGTATTAGTTTTCTTGGACTGATAATGATGCTAAATACGCATGACAATCAATGATATATCCATAGAAAGAGTAAAATGAAGATTGCCTAGTCACTAAAGTAGTTTAGTATAGGTATTACGGGATGGTGTACAATTGGTATACCTAGAATGTCGTAACTGATATTAGAACCATTAGTTCATCATGCAATGATTATACACACAATTGAACAAGGCAAATCATTGTTATAACCTCAGTAACATCTAACTTATTACCGACTTTAGAAGAGTTATCCTGACTACCAATTCTGAAAATATCTTAATTGTGAACATTTTCACATGCCATAAATATTTTGATTTTCGGCTTATTTAGCTATATACTTCGTGTCCAAAAACCTATAATAGAGATTTTGTGAGATAGATCTAATAACACAAACAAAAATGTACTTTTTCGCAATTGTTATTTTTTTTTTCGTGACAGGTAATAAAATTGCACAACTGCTTGGGAGACTAAACAAAAAGAGACAGATTCATAGTTATAATTTAACATATCAAGTCGTAATGAAAAATAAGATACCATTAAAGGCCAGGAAAAATTGGTCACCTTATAGCTGACTATGAATTTTTTTCCTGGTTGAATTTTATAATTAACTTGTTCTTATTTCCTAGGAATGGATTTCGGAATGTTAATATTTTGGCAGACTGTTGGTAGGTGCTGGATTATAATAATCTCGCGAGCTCCCCAATCGATTTAGATACTGAGCACCCTTTTAAGGTCAGCCGATAATAACGTGTAGGACTGGCATGAACCAAAGAAATATAATGGTCAATGTGAACAACGTCTAAGTAGGCTAAAAACAAAGGTCTGAAACCCAATTATTCTCTGAAAAGCTAAAAATAAGAAAGCGCATTTCTAAACCCAAGCGACAACTTGTTAGTGTAAACCTTGGGTATACATGGAAGTGGTGGCGGGAAGGACCTATTTTTGTATTATACGATACCTTAAATCACCAATTCTAGCTATAAAAATTGTTTGACGTAGAGACGTTTGATATAAAAAGTTATCTGGTAACATGTAAGAATAGTATATAAAGCTGCGAGTATGAATAGCTGCGGAGTGTTCTTAAATTGCTTTGCGTCATTCTCACTATCTTTCAGTGAAGGGACGAGTAATGAAATTTTGTATCCCTGCAGCTCTAAGAATAACATGCCGAGTGTTGAAATTTAGCTTTGCATCGTGGTGGGTTATGATGAAATTGATTTGTTATGTAAATTAAAAATAAATCCGGCAAATCAGTAAACATTATTTTTTTTAACTAATGTCCGCGTAGATCATTTATTTCACGGGTTTTCAGAAAAAACACTTATACAATAAAGACGGCCACAATTGATTTATAAGTAAATATTTACTATTAACCTCTAAAATATAATCTACTTCATATATAGCTGTGCTCCCAAACCCGAACACGTTGTTTTGATGGGCTCTTCCCCACTATTCCGTCCTCTTTATTGTCTATGATAATTGTTCGTTTTCTCGAGGCCTTAATCGTGTTCTCGAAACGGGCTCGTCGGATCTCTCATAGAGCACCACACCAGTGGTCATTGGCGGAATTTGACTAAAACAACCGTACGCTGTCAGTGTAAGATTTTTGGTCGCTATTCGTACCCCCCGGGATGATTTTACTGCATACACCTCATTTGGAAAAAGTTTTCGATTCTTAAATAAAAAACAAAATTAAACACATATACTGAATCACTTTCACAACAACTCCAATCTGGATTATCTGGCTTTCTTTTTCGCCACCGCTCTCGATTATACCAACGAGTTCTGTTTCAGTAACGCATAGTTGGAAAAATGTATTACCGCATTTTGTTGAACGGTTGGCTAACTTAATATTCGGAAAGTGAAAAACACGCACATGTGAAAATCTGAAGTTATTTATCATCTAGAGGAAGGTACCGATCCAAATAAGACACAAGTGAGAATAAAGTCGAACCTTATTTTTGTAATTGAAAAGAGTTACATCAGATAGTCGTGCAGATTGAGCACATTGTGATAAGGTCAGTTTTGGTCCTTGCCACCATCAAGATAAATTAACACTTCTATTAATAATCTTGAGCTAAGAATAATCACCTCGCCCTTTACCTCCTCTCTGTTGAATCTTGACTTCAGTCATAGATATTTGGGATTTTCAAGCTCAGCGTAATTCGGTGAGAACAATTTAAATTGCAGAGAGATTTAAAAAAGATTTACTTGAAATATAAGGAACCATGGAGGGAAAGAAAAAGATGCTGTGCGGGCACAGAGAATTCCGCGGAATTAAAGAAGGAAGTTGTGAATAAAAACTAGTTGCAAATTAGATGAAAACATTTGGGGAATCACAACAACGATCTTCTATATTCCCTGGCTCGCTATATATTTCTCTATCATGGAGACAGATGCATAGTTGTTTCTCTAACTCAGCGACAACACTATAGTCAAAATTAATATGGTTTCGGGTGCTATACGCAAGAATCTCGCAACGAAAGTTTTTTCTTCTCGAGCGAGAACTCTCATTATTTCCTCTTAAAAGAGATGGCAGGAGACGGTCCAGACTCACGGCTCTTCGGCTAATCTATGTCTAAGTCCCTTCTGTCCATCTGTCATTAGGCCTCCACTCATAGATATCGTGAGTCTGATTCTATAAAGTAGAGTGTATACTGAAGGTATCAAATTAATTTGCTGAACCCTTAGATTGTTAAGAGCACACCTCAAGCAACATATCTAATATTATGGCTACACATCTTCTTCTTAAATTATAATAATACATATAACCTGATATTGTGCAGTTTTGACGCACACAGCTCTGATGTAGCAGGTTTATCATTTTATTATACGCACTAACAAATATAAGTACAGTTTAATCTTTAGTCAGGAGATTCAACAGAGCTAACATATAGTTTTATCAGAGAGACACACAATGATATACAGAAATATTCGGTAATATCCTAAAAATTACTATAGCAATGTTTTCATGATAAAGCCTGGGTACAAAAAATATATTTGATTCAACTCCAGGATTGAATATAGTGGAAGTAATTTTATTCGACAAAAGTATTTTTTTCTAAGTAGATTGTAACTGAGAAGCTCTCGTTTTTAGCAGTAAACATCTTTTTTTTAGTCTCCCATAAACCCATGATCGTCTCAAATAAGGTATGCATTTCATTAGAATATTTGTTTAACAATTATTCGGCAATTCTAACTCGTCCAGATAAAAGGTCGCCCTTGTGATAACTGGTCCTAGAGTAGGTAATAGTGTGCGGTAATTATAAATTTTCGAGCATTCCAGAAGGTTCGCTGTAGAATATGAGCAACCTCCGTGTGTTTGGTGCACCACACACACTTTATTTAAAATATTTGAATTGCTCTAGCAGCTAATGTGGTTCGTGTTAGATTTGTCTATATGGCAACGTTATATTCGGAATGCTCATAGTGTTCCACCAGTCTACGTTTGCTTGTCGGCAACCCTAGTAACTAGCTCGACGTAATATAAATAATACTGATGATTGGTTAGGTTATCAGTTAAAACTTACTAATCATTCCAGAAACGTATTGACGGTCTCATAAGCCTTAATGTTGTCATTCTGAACTGAGGAATGTTCCACAGGCGAAGAGGTCAGAGGTGACAATAAGAGACCGAAATCTTTGGGCTTAAGTAATATCGCGGAAAACCCTCTGTTAATCAAAAAATTAATTATTAATGAGTGGTTGTCCATTTTATAAACGATAAATTTTATAGTTTTTACATTCGTGAATAAGTCGCCAATATAGCTTTTTCTCATAGTCAAGGTTACCTTTCTAATATATTGATCGTTACTCAGCCAAAAGTAAAGTTCATATAATTCATAACCATCTTCCATGTCAAACAGAATTAAAGTGGTTTCTGCTGTTTTTGTAATTTGAATTTTCGATGTCGTCTTAGAACAACCGATTAAGATGTAAAGAAAATCGCGCACAGGAGAAGGTGCCGCTGCTTATTTTTTGAAACTATAACAAACAGTCAAAATGGTAATTATAGCAGACATGTAAAATCAAAACATCCACATTGCCCCCCATCTCCTGCTTGATTTAAGAAATGTACACACCGACCAAACATCCATTATGAAAAACCCATAGTTATTACATACCACTTAAAGAATTGCTGAGGTTGGTATTCATTTGATCGATCATCAAATACATCGCTCGTTGGTATAAAATGATCGAATTGAATCTTAATATCGGGAAACAGTCACAATTTGAGTCATCTGTGGGAATATTCCTGCGTGGACAGACACACTTTGTTGCAAACATTACACTCGCGTGTAATGTTGAGTTGTCGCCCAAAGACCAAATCTAGACATTTTCTCTGAGAAAAAACAGACATATAACTATTTTAACCCACAGTGAGAAAATCCCTTTTTTCCGCGCAAATTTCTTGTTGTTATTTTTGTGTTGTTTTACTTTTATAGTTTGTTAAAAATTTATAAACCGTTTAAACATGTTCAAGTATAAGACAAAGACCACTGCCAAATTGTTTTCGTGTTATACCCATGCAGAATTATCATGTTTACGCTCTCTATGCCAGAAGTCAAAACGCCCTATCAGATTCTTAGCCTTACGCTACTGTTGTGATTATAGATTAATCGATACGTATTATTCGGTAAAACCATAAATGGACTTAACGAATTAAAGTCTTCAACGCTAAAGATAAAGTGTGATGAGCCATAATTATATCAGCAATTATCATTTCTACAATCATGCATAGACGGAGCTCTATTGATTTAATCTTTGGGTTTTTTATAATACTCTGTTCTAAGTGATGGTTATAATTAATAAAATTAGTTCACGCAATCATATCCGCTTCTTCTGTTAAGTATTGTGTGTCAGAGTTACTACGAATTTACGAGGAATTGTATTATTGATTTTTAGAGCAGTATTTATATGTTGCCTGTAGAAAACCCATATAGTCAAATATATATGAAGCTTCCTATCATTTAAACGGTAAGCAGTAGCTGGATGCCCACCTACCTAACGCAATGTTGTAATTGGCTTTTGATATTACTGCATGAGAATGTCTTAATATATCTGTATTTATATTCAGATCTGGAGGTTATATGTAAACCAAAACATCAGAAGATAGGTCAGATATATTCATAAAATAAACGATTTTATATTTTATAAATTGTACAAAAGAGCGAAATCTGACCTTATTTTCATCCGCGGACATTTAGGACACTAACTCATTACAAATTCTATATTCTTTGAAGAAAAAAACGCAAAGCTCTTTACACTAAATTATGCGATTTTTTAAATACAACTTTTTTAAGACTCATTGTTTAACTAACTTTACTAACATTTTCTGTAGCAAAAAATTAAATTTTGACAATTAAAAATGGAAAAATGATTTAAATTACACTTTCAAAATTCGCGAAAATTATAATACTTCGCCCCAGTTTTCCATGACTTTATGCTAATAATTCGAAATTTTATTTATCATCACTTACACACTTCGCGCTGTCTGGCTACCACTTAGAGTTCTATCTTAAGATATATATTGATTTTTCTTTTGTTTTTTGTGTTTGTGCGCTCTTCCTTTTTTATGTTGTCGTTTGAGAATATCCCATATCCTGCTCGAAGTGTATTCTAGTAATATAATAAGTCTAATTTTACACATGGGAAATCTGATTACTATAATTACTTGTTAGTAGGTTGGATATATAGAGAACTCATACAAGCAAAGATTTCTCACTGTAAAATTCACATGAGATTAAGTGAATGATCGGCGAAAGGAGTGCATGAGTCTAAGGCAAAACCTATAGACAGTGGTCTAAGTCCACTCACGAAACCTTGAGCGAATGGGAGAAAAAGCACTACGCAAAGGGTCTCTAAAATATTTCTAGTGAATATAAGGATAATTGCTAAGATGATGAAAGATTTTTGAAATAAAGCATGTGATGTTAGCATGTTTGTTTATGTTAGAGACATCAATTGCCTGTATGATAGCCATAAAAAAAGACACTTATGTGAAATAACTCTCTGAAAAAGATAACCCGTCCATATAATAGTTACCACCGGTACCATATTAGGGAATGTAATTTTTTGCGGGAAAATTAAGTTTCGGAAATTTCGCGAAGTGTTTTGGCAATTTTGCGAAAAATTAGTTTCCCTGGCGAAATATTGACGGATAAAATTAATCCTTAAAACTATTAGAACCCATCGAAAGTTTCGCAGGAAAAGGGTACGTAAGACAGGTTATTTAGTACTTCGAGAATTTATTTTCAGATTTATGTTCCCCTTTTTTTGAAAAAGGGATGTCAAACACAACATAATAATTTTAATCAGGATTTTATTTCATAAACCATATTAGAATTGTATATATAGTATTCACTGACTTACAATAAAGATTAACAATTATTGTAGAGGGTTTGAGGGATTTCCGACAAAACCATAGTAAGGTACTACATTTCAAGGCGATAATATATACCATTTTATAATGAGTGTATCTGTTATACTACTAATAATCTTTGTTCACATTTTCTCTCGACAAAGGTTTACATGCCAGTTTTCGAAAAAAAAATCTGTCGGTAACAACTACCAAGAAATATCAAAAGTCTGCCAATCAATTACCACTTTTTTTTCATGTGGCCAATAACATTTTTTCTATCGTTCTCCGAGTCCAAGAAAAACACCATTTTAGAATTAGTTTGATTCTAAGTTTTTATTTCAAAAACCTATAATAAAGCAGAGACTAATATCACTTATCCCTAGGGGGCGAAATTCAGAGATAAGCTATGTGCAAGTTCTGCAACCACATCGACGGGCACTCATCGGATTGGGTTGAAGTCGGTCTTTTAGTACGATGGCACTGAATATACCTTAGAGAATGACTCTACGGGAAACAATTTTCCCCAGAAATTTTTTTAAAAATAAATTTAATTTTTCGCGAGAATTTAAAATTTTGCAAAAAAAGGATTTGATGACATTTTGGTTTCTTGATTGATAACCGTTTTTCAAGCGCGTTTAATGTAGGCAGCATTAAAATCAAAACTGCTGAAATTCACAATATTATTATAATGTATAAATCAAGTAACAAAATTTATTGTAACCCTTTCAAAAAGGTAAAAATCTAGATTACAAGTAATTAAATTTCACAAATTTCGGCCAGGGCACTAATTTTCCGCCGCAAAAATTGCTGCCAAAAAACCTCGCGAATTCGCGAAACTTAATTCCCGCACAAAAATAATTCCCTTAAGGTACTCCACTAAGATTATTTTAGAAAATCATGCTCACACTGATCCAAACAAAACATACATCTACATCAATCAGCAGTATTCCCATCGCTGCAAGTTTTGGTATGTGAATGTTCCCACTATGTTCTAATTTCAGGAAAATCTGCTAGTTTACCCTAAGATAAAACCAGGACAATAATTTATATCTCGGAAAGGAACAAAGAAAGATTGCAAAAATAAAGTTTGTGACGGAATTGGTCGAAATTAAAGAATGGAAATTGGGAATTAATTTTCGCAGAATTTTGAACCAGCTTTTGTCAAATTTTCCACAAAAAATTTTATAACTGCAAATCAAGAGTTATTGGAAACCTAGAGATTCGCGAAAATTAATTCTCGTAAAATATGCATTGTCTTTTTCAAAAAACGATAAAAAGACAAGGTAATAATACGAATCCCTAAAGAAAACAGTAAAAAAGGTTGTTTACCTTATAGACTTATTTGACAACATCTTCAATAAAAAAAATATCAATTTCCCTTTTCTGTTACAAAAAATAAAGGAAATTACACATTAAACATTAAAAAACATGTATTTAGCATCAGAATTAAAAAATATTTTATTTCACACTTCATTTTGTAAGACTTTAACGTAATTGCTTTGGTTTAGATAACTTGTTTTACAAAACTTTGCAGATTTTGTAGCATGATACATAATTCCTGCATGTGAAACAGCAGGGGCTAATACAGGGTAAAATATTGCTGTTATCGAAAGTCAGGATGTTTTGGAGGTACAAGAATCCCAAAACTAAACACTGAAATTGAAAACTTCTTTAACCATAATTTATTTTGTAATATTTCACCAATTTTTAAGCAAATTACTTGGGTTTCAAAATGGATTGGTCTGTTGTGTACATTTCTATCAAACAGGAAATGGGGTGCACCTGCCCATTGTTCTAGACGAAAATCAAAAACATTACGTTGCCATGGAAGTGGGTGACGACAAATATTTAGAAAAGCAATTCCAAAACCAATCTTAAAAACTTATTAACTATAATAGAGGAAATGTTGGCAACATTATTTTTACCAACGAAACAAACAGTGTCGAAATAAAGCTCAAATTGCAACAAAACTAACAGCTTTAGAGCACAATAATTTTTTGGCAGGCTTTTCAGGTGTACCATTATTAAGAAACAATAATTTAAGAAACGAGTAGATTGCCTAAATTAAATTTAAGAAACAGGTTTAAAGAACACATGGTGGTCTCAGTTAAAACTAGAAAAATATACTTTATACTGGTGAAAGTATACATATTTTTTATAGCATTCTATATGTTTTTAACTATTAGCGAAAATCTCTCAGCCTCAAGTCATATTAAATATTAAGAAACCCTCAGGCTCAAAAGAAAATATCATGTTTATTGTAAAAAAAACAATAAAGATCAGTTGTTAAACCATGACTGCAAACAGGAAAAGCTTGAGAAAAGGAACGCTTCTGCATTTTAAAAAATCTGTAAAATGTGAAGAATCACAACCCCTCTTGGCAAGCTTCCTATGAAAACTGAGGCCCCCCTGTTTGGGTAAAAAAAAACCCAAGATGGTTTAAAAATGCATACTTTATAGGTTGCTTCCCTTCGTGGTTTTTACTTCATTAACAGCCATGATCTAAAACAGAAACAAACATGTATATGAGTGATTTATAACAGTGTTTTTCATCGTGCTATAGGTCAGCTGAATGTTCGCGTTCAGTAAAACAGGAAATGCAAAAAACGGCAATGTCAATTTCTACTTCACGAAAAGTAAGGAAATGAAAAAAATGAGTTTTTAGCAAACACTTTAAAACGTTGCTCCTTCACTTTAAAGACGCTTGGAAACAAAAAATAAGATCTGGAAGAAGATTATATTTTTAATCATGCCTCTATTTGAATCTAAACTACGCATTAGGTATTTTATTTAATTAATAACAATCATTCATCAAATTTCCATGCAAGCTTAAATTGGCACATCACTTTTCCAGCATTTAATTTCGCAAACTTAAATTTAGCAAACATTACATTTTTGCACACGTCCTTACATGGTTGTAACACCTAAAATGTAACGCACATTTACAAATAAGTTTGGCTTTATCTTATAAAAATAACTTATTTTGCATAGCTGGATTTCATTAATCCCAAAACCAACATTCAAAAATATTGTTGATATATCATGAATTTCTAATTTTATAACTAGTTTTCTTTTTCAGTTTTTGGTGCAAATGTAGCTTTGTGCACCTTCCAAGCACGAAAAAGAAAAATCAACAATATTTTATGCATGTGAAAATGTCACGAATAAGAATATTTTTCAGAATGTGTCAAGATACTCTCTAAAGTTATATTTTGATCTATTTGTGATCTATGTGTTGGATCGTATGTGATTGTGTGGATCTATGTTGTCGTTTTTTTGTGTGTTATTTTTTGTGGTGCGTAGTTTTAGGTGGTATATCAAATCTCGTACTTGGTGTGGGAGACCGGGGTTCGATTCCCCTAGAACGCCGCGATTCAATATGACAATTGAATATTACCATAGCCCGGATTAAACCCAGCCATGTGGAGGGACAATTGGGTAGATGGCCACTGTGTGGGCCGTTGAATGTGCAAGGGAGATATTGTCTGCAGAGCGCTGACAACTAATTGAGTTTGCCGTAGCCAAAGAGAGCAATTAAATACTCCGGACCCCCATCAAAGCCATGGCCCGTCCTGGAAATAATCGACAGGGTATACTCGATATTTTTGTGAGGCTAACCATGTAAAATATGCACATCTATCTATCTCTTTGGTAAGTGATTCACAAAAGTTATGCATAATGACAATCTATTTATTTTATGTAGATACAATTAGTAAAAGTTGATGTATTTTAATTTCAAACATAATGAGAACCTTCGTCACATTCATCTTAACATTTAGAAATAACGTCTGTTTAGTTTCCTTTGGGACCAAGCACTCCCCAGCTGGTTCCATCTCTCCTCAGGTGCCTAAAAAAAAACGATCCAGTGGGTTGGAGATAGAAAAGAACAGGGGTTCATTGGATGGGGTTCATTGATGAGTTGACAGTTTGAAAAGTCTTTGTGTTTTATCCTGGCTGAATTTGAAGGCATTGTTACACTTAGAACATAATTCTTGGAG